>DWMF01000688.1:0-13520 GCA_018244815.1 Parelbella polyzona | reverse complement strand
CGGCGGTTCCGGAGACGCCGCCGCTGGCGAAAACGATGACGGCGCTAGAGGTGACTGAGCTAAAATCATAACACAACAGTTGAGCCCTTTTACTAGACTTAAATAGACAATAATTGAAGAAAACCCGGGACGAACGCGGACGAAAAATACAATATTCATCTAATCTGGCGAATATAACAAAATTTTCGTTACAAAAACGACTTAGCGAAACAGTGTTAAATCCAACTAAGACTCGACTTATCATTGAGAAATATCGATATACTTACGTATTCATTATTCTATATTTAAATGTCGGTGAAATACCTACAAATGCATTACTAATATGCAAAATCTTACCGGCCGCGGTAAGTGCGAGCACAAATTGGCTCCAATGGACGCAACATCCACAGCACAATTGCAGCGCGGCGCGTCTCAGCGCCCGATGTAACGCGAGGAACAATAGCGGATTCACTGCCGCGTGCACGTACGAGATGTGCAGAGTTATTTGGAAGTACATCTGTCGGGAATGAGAGGAACTCAGCTTGAAAATAGGACGCGGCTCAATATACGGCGTGAATGAAGTCTTGGAGAGTGTTCTGAATATTCTAGACTTTGTTTTTGTAGTATATACGAGTACGTATGAAGCAGAGGAACCATTTGAATACAGAAACTGCAGTTACGAAAAATGGGCTTAGATATGTGTATAAAATTTAAATACACGATTTTAAATAGGAGCTATGACTTGGAATGTATAAGTAATATACATAAGTCTACGGCCAAGAGAATAATAAAGGAGTTAAATGCAGAAATGTCTAAAAAATTAACATAAACTTACTTCATACGCTATATGCGAAGTGAAAGCTGGATGATGCAGCAGCGTTATAATAAACAAGGGTCCCCAGAAGAGGACGTACGCAGCAGTGATAACGAGGAACATTCTCACGCGGCGAACTCCTTCCCGTTCGACCCTCGCAAGATATCCTCGGAGACGACGACCTCCGCCAAGAGGCAAGTTGGCACTACCAGTAGGCCGGCAATGACCATCAGTGAGAGCACCATCTACAGTCTAAATGAAAAATCTATATTACCATTGGTTCTCATTGAGCATATAGAGTATGGCAAAGAATAAATAAAAGGAGTTTCTCAAGAAGAAATAATAGAAGAAGGGGTAGTAAAAGTAGACGAAGCAACTAAGGCTAAAATTACATAGTTCAGATTTGAATTTAAAATACGCATTTATCATGTTTTTTTATTAATTCACAAATCTAATATAAAAAATTTAGTTATAGACGTTTAAAAATTTGTTTAAAGAACTAAAAGGATATTTAATAAAATAAATAAGAGTACGCGTTAGTAGCGATTTCGAATGCCGGAGATAAGTAATCATAATTATATATTGCATTTTTAAACTTATATAACGTAATAATAAAAATATTTATCGTTATTGCTTAAACAACAGAAGTTGCACCAGATAACGATTCCGCTAAAAACGCGTATAAAGTCGATGAAGATACGAACAAACTGTTACATGTGCCGGTAACTGCTATTAAAGTGCAATTGTGAGAACATCGAGACGTTAAGTTCTACGAACACACGTGCAATATAAAACTTACCCTGGGTCCGACGCTGTTTGGCAGCGAATCCATACGCCTGTTGTCTCCTGCCATGCTGACAAGCGTGGTCACTAGACCAGCTACTCGTACAGCTTCTACGTTAGCCTGCATGCGGTAAGATTTAAATTTATCGAACACTCCCAATGTATCAAGTCCCATTTCGACGAAGCGTGGGTTTCTATTACGGACTGTAATTTTTAGAACGTTCACAAATCTTTGTGTCAATCCATTTATTTTACACGCGAAAATTTAAATCTTATCTGTGAATACGAATGAGCAGATGACCGGTGTAAATTTTATGAGGAGTTCCAGTGTTCCTGTGGCTGTTAAATAAACAGTAATGGTGTTGTGTGAGTTGGAACGACGTTTTGGCGCACCGCTTCGTATCGTACAACAATGTTTGCGAAAATTTCGTGTTCGTGGACTAACGTTACTGCACTACACAATGAAGTCATTCAGTATGTTGCTATGCTTCATGTTTCCTAAAAGCGTCAATGAAAGTTTTACCAGCTGGTCATGGAGGAGTGACGAAAGATTGAATACTGAGTAAAATCGTTTTATGCATTGATATTCTCTTAGCTTATGATTTCAGACTTTCACACTTCTCCATACCAAAATAGATATATTTGATGTGATTATTGGAAGAGGATATACACAAACCTTAGTCAGATCTCGATGAAGCTTCTTCAAATGAAATAACGTCAATCCGACGCAGACAGCATTGACGCCAATCCAAAGGGCATTAAGTACATAATGTCTGAATGGCCCTCGAACTAATGGGCAAGATGGCGCCGGCCCATAGGACCCGTAAGAGCCCGCACTTGCCGCCAAAGCGCCAGATAGAAACGTTGGTCCGAGATTTATAGTGATCGACGCGAACCATATCATGAATGTACCGAATAGGACGCACTGCAACAAAATACTACAACTGTAATTACGAATGCAATAGCACGAATGTGCTCAGGATAGACGTTACCCAAATTGAACCGATATTGAACGGACACCGTTCGTTTCCGCTGAAAAAACATGTGACCAGCGAGCAATTTCCTTCGATGACGAACGTAAACAAAATCGAAACGCAATTCTACCAATAAACTTACTGTAATAAAACAACAACACACTGAACTAATAGCTTCTTATATCGTTCGGTGTAAAAATACGAATACTTATTCCTATTTGTTAGTATGAAGTATTCACATCAGGAGTGTCAATATGTTATATTCTAAAATGTATCTAGAGCCCACCTGAGGACTATCCATAAGTAACGGTGCCGATAAATCTGCTTGTTCTTCTTCGTTTTCAGGAAAAATGGGGCTGTCGTTCAGAACTGTCGTCAGCATATTTACCGTCGAAACTGTCACCTGCGAAAATGTTCTTGAATTGATTAATGTATGTTGTAAGCGTAGTACTTTTAGTTCTTTAGATTTGTAAAAAAGAGACATGTAGTGTATGTACTATTATTTCAACATTGTGCTAATGCGCAAACTTACATAAATATTATTTAAATATGTAAAAAGGACGTACATAAGTTACGGGGTTACGTAAATATACCCAGTAAAAATACATATTTTTTCGGTATATAAGCAGCATAAAACCATATTTGAATACAGTGATATAATTTATAATATTTACTATACTAGGTACTTTCTCTATCACACATCAGACTGTTCTAAGACCGGAGACCGCCCAAGATTATATAGGGAAGCTCGTAGTCTACATTCTGAAGTAAATACCAACGTTCTGAATATGTTATAAAAGCAAGTGTCTCCCTGTGTAGTGTATTTTACGTTAATCCGAAGAAACCAGTTTTATATAATAAAATATTACGTAGATATTATTTTTATTTTTTTCAGAAACAAAAATATGTTAGCTGGAAATTCTTTTTTTATGCGGCATCTACACATTTCTCAACAAGTATTTTCTGCCGTACAAAGTTATTTTCCCTGAAGAAAAGGTTATTTATAAGCAAAATTATCCTTAAGTGTTTAGGAGCTATGAATTTATAGAAGCCAAAGAATTGCAAAAAAAGAAAAAAAAGCCTTTGTGTAATCTTTTATTTATCCAAGCGAAGAGGGCTGGCAATGGCTTATAATTTATAAATGAATAAACCAGGCCGTCAAGAATTCCGTTAGATTGTTCTTATCTCTGTTAGTAATTAAACTAATCCGTATTGTGCCTTTGTCAAAGTTTGGGGTCTAAATAGTAATTAAGGCGTATACATTTAGCATGTAGAAACAAAACAAAGGTTCAGGAAAGTTAATCACTTATGACTCATTCATGACTTGACTGTGTCTTCAACGGTTAACATTCTTATAGATCCATGATGGCCTATTAATGAAACAATAAAGTATGGCAACAAAATGGGAAGTCATCCATGAAAATGAGTAGATAAGTCTAATATATAAATATCCTAACGTTTTTCCAATGATTATTCGAGTACAGTTGGAAAGATCACAGGTACAATTAGAAACTAGCGCTTCTTTAAGATAACTTTTGTTAGAATATGTCACATACATTTTATCAAAACAAAACATTAGTGTAATACTGCTTACATCCCTACGATTGCGAGTAATAAATACCAGTTTACGACTCCACGTACAAGGATAGTATTCACATTGCCAGTCGTTTCAATTAATACGATGCTTGAATAAAACAGTCCTGCGTTATCAAAATTAAGCGTGTGTTTGTTTACCGCCCTTTATCTGTCTGAACTGAAGTTAAGTAGCAATACATCAGACCTTGGAGGACTCCCGCGCTCCGAAAAGATCGTTTATAACCGCCATGTGATGCCGTAATCTTGCTCCTATCAAATGACCCTTTCGGCTTTGATCTATTATCTATCTGTATTATCTATACCTATATTAGTAAGCCTACAACAGTTTAATAGGAATTGTAAGGCCTTTTACACAGTTGAATGAACAGGTTTTTCGGGTAAAGTTTTCTTTAATAGTTTTCTTGAAGCTTTGAGCAAACTTACTAAAAATACTACATGTATAACGTACTGAAACGTTGCATTTATATTCCATAAAATAGCTTTTAAGTCCTACATCGCGCATAGATCCAGACTTAGAGTCACTACTAGAAATTCTAAATTAGAAAAAAATAATAATACTCGAGACCAGGACCAGAACCTTCCGATCGGCAGTCGCGCCTGCACCACCCCATCAACGAAGCAGTCAGCAAAAGGTAACAGTAGTAAGAAGTATTAATTGATGACATGGTTATAAGATTACTTCATCTTGGTCACGGACGTGTTAGAGCTGAAGCGGTGTTCTCTAGTATATATGCAGACGAAAAAATATATCAGACCGGAACACAAATTGTTTTAATTAATAATAATATTTCTTCATGTTGCATATGGTTTAGGGCACGATGCCAATGTTGCCGCACTGCGAAATATTTTCCGTTTGTGTCTAAAAATCAACAAACTCTGCAGTAAGTCACGGCATAAAAATGTACTTTAAAATTCTTCAATTCAAATTAGATACAAAAATTTAAGCTCAAAATTTTAAAACTTTCATCCTCGAAATAGATGTTGGTCAAAATTCATTCAAATAAAAATCAGTAAAAGTTTTGATGGTTAGCCAGAAGGAATGGTTGAAAAAAATGAAAAAATAAGTATAATTTCATACAATTTAATTATACTCATTGCAAAAGCATAAAACAAGCATGAACTAGTTTATGGATATTTTTAAAATTGGAACACAAAAGCGGACATACATAGTTTTGAGGGAAAAATAGGGGTTGTAATGACCCTGTTGAAAAAAATTTTTAAGCATATTAAGGGTTTTACCCGTGTATGAAATTTCATTTAATTGAGTATCTCGCACGAACAGCTTTATAGTTTTAGACATATGATAATATTTTTACCCATAAA
The DNA here is from genome assembly GCA_018244815.1 of Parelbella polyzona. Classification (NCBI taxonomy): domain Eukaryota; kingdom Metazoa; phylum Arthropoda; class Insecta; order Lepidoptera; family Hesperiidae; genus Parelbella; species Parelbella polyzona. The sequence continues at coordinate 8,051 of DWMF01000688.1, read as the reverse complement.
ATATTATAAACTTGAGGTAAACGGAAGTGAAATTGCATGAGGTTGCAGATCAAAATAGCCTTTTGATGTAAAATGAGCGCTGATAACGATATCCCGCACGAAGGCTTGTAACGTAATATTGACAATGATGTGGACAAATTTGAATTTTTATATACCATCTTCTGCCCGCGACCTCCATATAAAAAAAATTACGAATATGCAAATAAATATAGAACTGTATGACCAAAGGTAAATTAACATTTAAAGTATTACAATTTAGAATGAATGAAAATATATAACGCTTTCAAACAAATATAAGATACACGACAGGTCTATAAGATATATGAACACAATATTTGTTTCTTTACCAAATAAGGGACTTGTCATGATAATTTCATAATAATATTTTTGTCTATATACAGAGGAGTAACTTGTATACGTTCAAACTTCCCGATAAAACAGAGGATAAAAACGTGTGAAATTATTATATAGCCCATATAGAAAAAGTGGCCGATTACATAATTTAACTAAACAAACATTAATTAATCTATTAAATAATTAATTAATCTATAATAATTACAACAATTTAAATTCACAAAAATTTCCTTTTCGTTTCGAAAATATCTTGAAGCGAAACAAATTTCGCGTGCGAAAGTGAAAACGTCCTAGTAAGGAAGAAAATTTTGTCGCGCAAAAGTTTAAAAGTGATTATATCTGGGTTTGGTGTCCCGGCCCTTATCGAGTTATATTGTTGTTCTGATGAACAAAGGAAACAAATGAAGTACGGTAATGAGGTTGCATTAAGTAAAAATAACTGTCCTCGGAATACAACCTTTAAGCAATAATACAATGCATATAAACTCGTATACCCGCTTAGCTAACACCGCGAAAGCCTTAGACAAAGGTTTGAATACATCTTAAATGTATTGTCATTGATAAAATCAGTTATACATACTTCTTATGGTGTATTAAGAAAAATTATATCAAAGTTTACAAAACAGCCAAAGTGCATTTTCATGATTCATTGAACCCGGTCGATCGGTTATTATAGGTATTTTTGCGTAAGATCGCATGTATCTGTACTTCACCTAGTCATTCTGTATATTAACGTATACTAAAGAGAAATTGAAGAGTAAACAAGAGACAACAAGATCACTAGGTGTTGACTTACGGTTAACTGACCGACAAATGAAGTAAAATAGAATTTCACAAATATAATCCTTATTGAACAAAATGACAAATTACCACTAATTTGAAACATTTTAAAAATATTGAAGTCTATTAAATTTACTCTGTAACAGTCAATAGTTTGATAATTTGTTTTAGTTGCATGAAAATATGAAAATTAAAAAGGCTTCTAATGTTATTATCCATTTAAGGAACGCTTAAATGAAATAGACATACGAGTACATTATTGTTATTAATTGCTTTAGACATTTCATAGGTCACTGTACTCGTAGTAGCTATGATAAAAAAACATAGTAACTCTTGGCATTATTTAAATGAAATGTGAGTCGTTATAGTATGTATGTGGGTACGCCTTTATCCGTATGACTTCGGCACAAGAATGAGTAAACACGAGACTGTGGTTTCTACTTAGGGGTTAAATGTCGAGCCGATTAGTACGACATTACTCTGTTCATTTAAGCGTTGCTTTGTGTATCTTAATATTAAATTCTACATAGTTATAATTACAACTTTCGTTTGTAAATGTCAAATGTACGACACATAATTTGCGGTGCCGAGAGAGAACCAAGACTTAGGTACTTATTTTTACCAAATAGATCAAATACTGATAGAGAAGGTAAAAGTCTCCAAAACTCGTGTTTAAAATGTATGAAGAGAATAATGAGTGTAGAAGAAGTACTTCAGGTCTCTGTCTACGCAAGCAGGCACCTAGCGATATAATAACAAGAATTTGTATTGTCTTTGCGACAAGCTTTTGTCTCTAGTGATTATATATAGTGATTATATATATATTATCTCATATTCCCATTTCATATTATCAATTTATTTTTAATTACTTTCCTTTGTCTTCGCGTAAATCATCTCGATAACAGGTGACATTGTCTAGGACGTTTAATAAATATATATTTATTAAGAAATACAGCGCCTTTCGTAAAATCTAATGTAGGTTACAAAGATGAAATACGCACAGATCCAATGTCAGCGTCAATCAGAAAGTCAGATTTCACAACAAAAAAAAAACAGTTTTTAATATCCATGTTAATCAAAATGTGTCACGGATTTTAATCATAATGATATCTGTTTAGGCTTTCGTTCTTATATTTTTGAGTTTTCAAACTTTATATTTTTGTGTTTACAGACTTATGCTTCTTTTACAACTGGGCTTCAATTCGTCTAAGCTGTGCCGATATTGCATCTTATTTTGAATTATTTACTACGAAAGTCATCGTTAACTGTATACCACACTGTTCAGGAATTAGAATCGCTATCCATTAGACCCACAGGCAAATCTATATTTGCCTGTCGCTCTAATGGATAGCGATTCTAATTCCTGAACAGTGTGTTGTGTATTCGATTATCACTGAGAAACAATATTTATGTGCTGAACACGAGTGTATGTGCTATATCTGGATATAACTTTATCCATACAAGTATGTAAGTTTATCCGATCTTGAGTTACTCTGAAGAAGAATGTGCTTTGTTTTGGATCGAACTGTTGAGTGAATCTCGCTTCGAGATACAAAAGAAACATTATTGATTAATTATATCGTTCTTGGAAAAAAAAATCGTCGTATTGGAAAAATAATTCTATTCTTTCACAGATTTATTTCGTACATGTAAATATGTATATATCCAAAATAATGCTTTTACATACAAGGTAGTAAGGTATTAATAGGGCAGTAAGGTAGTTAACTCATTTTATTACTTTAGGGGGTACTCGCAGATTATTATAAAATACAAAGTAGAACTAACTCTGTTAAGAGTTTATGCATTTGTAGATTTTTGATCTGTAAAGTTCCTGGTGTAATAATGTATTAATAATAAGAAGAAGATTTTTAATACAATCTTACGTAATGTTAACATAAGGCTCTTACCTAGTTATTCCTCATTGCGTCATTTCACCATGGTGTCCATGTTTCAAAAATAACTTGACGAGATCAATTTGTCATTATATCCAGGTATTTCAATGGTCATTATTTTACTTTTAATGATTTTACTGTACTTTGATTATTGCCAACTGGTTTGATTGCTTGATTGATACATCGTTTGATGGATGTAATTGATTTGGTACTCCTACTAATGAACCTACAAATCGCTTGGCAACCTACCAAGTACGAGGTATGCTTGGTCGCACGTAGTCCCTTAGACCCAAGCTTGGATGTAGAGATTAATAATACCGATGGTATAAAAATTATTGGCAACACAAATATTGCGCGGTCTCGGTAGAAATAATTTATTATGATATTTATATATAGTAAGTACTATTATTTTCTGTTTTTAACTAAAATTTAATTTTGAAAATATTATTTTACCAGTCAAAATATGAAATGTAGCCCGTGGGTATGTTTATTTGAATCATTTTCAAATTAGTTTCTATCATCTTAATGTATGTATGTATGTAGGTATAATTAATAAAAATTATAATAGAAATATTGATTACGTCGTATGTATATAATGCAACTATAAAATATACTTGTGGTTGAAAAAATATAAAAGTATAATTATATTCATTCTATAAATTACTGTCTGTTAATTTTAGCGTAAATCAATCAACTTTTATTATAATCGTCGTGCCACTTAAAGGAAAAACCGAAATTTGTTGCTATCATATATTATATAAGTATATATCCATACACAAATATATATACTGTGTATATACGCTTACAGCGAAATAAAAATACCCTTCAACGTAATAGCACATTTAAGTGTTTCTGTGTAAAAGAAAAAGAATACATCAATGATAAAATGGATACCACGTCTTCTTTGTAATTGTGACCACGTTTTGTATGTGTGTAATGCAAAGCTTTTCTCTTATGTAACGTTACTTTGCGTTTTGTTGTTTGATGCAAGATAGGTATTTATCGCAATATGTCTGTGAAAGATTTGCGTCGTATACAAAACATGAAAACGTCAACGAAATAATCTATCAACAAAGCTGTAATTTGTACATTCATAATTTTTTATTGTACTGCATTTGAAAAGTCGTAACGATTACACATTATTAACAAAAATATTAATCAACTTCAATTTATTTCGTATCAAAACAACACAGAAGTAAATCTCATATATTTCCTTTCACAGATCAAAAGGAAGAAAGTCGCAGAGAATATCAACTGACTAGTGTTTTTTATTGTCTATATTTCTAGATACGTAATACTGTACCGTGCCAAATAGTTTCAGATCTGTCAAGTGAAAGACAACTGTGCCGGCGTCACGTCAGTGTAATCATGTAACCGCATTTGGAACTTGGAATTTACACGTTGAATCAGATGGTCGTGGTGACGCGAACGGAATTCTAAATCTCAAGCTACATAAGTGTCAGACATGACGTAGAATGATCTAGAAATGCTCATAATATTACAGACGCGTCAAAGCGTGGTACTGTACCTGTGGTTAAGGAATTCAAGTGATATTGTCATGTATAGCATACATACGTGTATGTTTTGCATATAAAATGATATGAAAGTTAAGATCTGTCCACAAATAGTACCTACATTGTTAATTTAAAATTTTTATCTATGACGTCATTTTCACAATGAAATAAGCAATTCCGATTTATTGATTAATTCATTCTTGTGATAATATTAAGGATCAATTTTTAAGTGTTAAAAGCAATTTGTCTTATCCTAAGGTAATCTATATGAAATTGAAACAAAATCAGGTCAAAAATTTTAACATGAAGTCGTAACACAGTTACTTTCGCATTTATAATATTAACATTTTTTTAAATGTTATACCTATTAATTTAAGGGCCTAAATCTCATAATAATTTAAATGAGACACTTACTTATTCTTGCTTAAAATTCGTTTTATATGAAGACCCTTTAATATGTGAAGTGACTTGAAAGCTTCGGTAACCCTTAGGTATCCGACTAATTTGCAGATTATACAGTACTCCTATTTCGAATCGGAGTCTACCTACGAGCATCACTCTAAATAGTATTCTTGCTTTTAATTAAATTGTAACCAGTCTCGCTTATTATCAGCTAAAACTTATCCAATCTTGGACCAACTTCATAGCAGTTCTCAAATTTTAAATTATATTTTACAGTATAACAAGGAATAGCAACTACATATAATCGAGAATAATAGTTAGAAGTTGACGTGTGCTTTAGAATATATAAGTATACATAAAACTTCCTATGGTTAGATTATAACAATAATTTATATGATTTACTCATACTTGTAAATAAGGAATATGTATGAACATGATCATTCAATATAACTTACCAATAATAGAAACGCAGTCTCTACCAACGAACATTTATAAACAGGTTGACATCGAAACACGGCGATACCCAGCGGAAGCAAAATGGCGGCGCGCGCGCAGTCCACTACCGCCTGGTGGAAAAGCAGGCCGTGGGACCATCTGTAACAAAACCAGACAATAAAATATATGTACTGACTAAAACATTAATCAGGACATCTGGATCTGTTATATTACTCCAGGGAGGATAATTTAATTGGCCAGTCTATCTGACGAAAGTTTTCAGACTACACCGAATTTCAACAGCAAAATCTAACTATTGTCAAAGAGGAATTACTAGGCCCGAATGCCTCGATGGGATTCCATAACCTAGATTATTAAAAGCTCAGCCAAATAAAAATTATAATTATAAATCCTATACTATGATTCATCCTTTCCTTCACTATTTTAAATCTTTAAAACTAAATATAACAAGTATTCTTTGTAGTTTATGTTCGTTCCTAGGAAATATGTAAAAAGATACATCGGGCATACATACTCACTTTTGAATTTGGATAAATTATTATCATATACACATTTTAAAAGTAAATTTCATTTTCAGTTTTATACTTTTTCTGATATATTAAATTTTAATACGGTGTCGACGTTGACAGAAGTGGTCCAATTAACATTGCTATAATTTTAAAAATAACTCGTTTTTTGAAATCGAGGCAGTCACGAGGTTCAAGCACTCAAGCTTCAATTATTATATAGTTTAATTATAATTCTATGTATTAAACTACATAATTAAATTAATGTGTAGTTTAATATTATAATGTTTAATATAAGTATAATATTTTGATCATTTACAAAACGTTTAAATCCCCAACCCACATGCCCAGCGTGGTGTTTGTAGGCAAAAATTCTCATTTTGTCAAGGTCTGTGTCCAGCGGTGAATTGAAATAGGCTGATGATGATGATGAAAATGTATAAACTATTTAAATATAAATAACTATGTCGACAACACTACCCTTTGCTTCGGCAAACTGCTGCGGGTTGCAGTTACATACGTAATATACAGCCGTTACAGTTATTGTATACAAAGGAGATTCTTTTAATTTTCTTTTATTGTAACCTGAACCTCTCAAGTAGCGAACCTAAACCGTGCTTTTATTCAATCACTGCAAACAATATCCCATCTGTATTCGATGTCAAATAATGCTGAAGTACTGTTTGAGATTGCTCGCTTTTATTTGCTCACTTATACTTAAGAACTTAGTTGTACCGCTTCGACTCGTGCCGCGTGTGATCAATATGTTCCTCAGACTGGAGTACAATAATATAAACACTGATTCTTACCCGTAGGATAATAAAAATAGAATAGAAGAAAAGTTTAATAGAAGAGTGAAAAACAGTCCTGCCGTTGGTACGGCAAGTTACTGAGAACGAAATTAAAAAAAGATATTAAATAAAGCCTAACTCTTGATGGATTATTAGAATTTAGTGTGAAAGAAAAACTGCTATCAAACACACTCGTCGAGCGCTATTAAGTTGATGCATGAGCGTTTTTGTACTAAGAGCCGATTCTGACCGCGTGTTTTTAATGTTAGGAACATAATAACATGTATGTAAGTATACCGAATGGTATGGGCTGAAACTTCTGCGTAAAGAAATGCATTCTTTACTGTACTTTTTAAATTGAAATCTTGTACATTTATATATTATTAAGGTTCAATTTTATTAGATTAGAATATATTTACGTGTTTTTCCTGAAATGGTTCAGTGGAGTGGAGATAAAATGTATGAAGAAAATTTAAATATATCGGAAAGTGCAAATTTATATTTAAAATGATAGAGAATTTATTTAAAAGCTTTAAGATTGTGCATTTAATTTTAGTTGTATTGTATTATTTTATTTACAGACAGCGAAATGTGCCGGTAATATCCAGTCTTTGTGGAATATCCACAAAATTTGTGTGAAAAATACAATTATTCCAACCAATTATTAGAGCTCTCACCAAAAGTACAAATTTCTTAACTGCTTAAATCTATTATGTTTACAACATAATTACGATTATGTTTACAAATAATTAATTTAGAAGTACTTGCAACGTTCAGCATAATAACAATAAGACAATACAAATGAAATAAAAAAAAAAATCGAATTCTCAACAAAGAACAGTAAAAAATAAAAATGGGACAGATTAATTTAAAGGTCAATTACTCATAATGTTTTAACAAAGTTAAAATTCAGCATTCGTGGCACCGGCACTTACAGTGAAGTGAATGCGATAAATAATTTTAGGTTTCCGTCACTGAGAACACTTCGCGGATAATACGGGCCCTTCACGAATACGCATTAAAACTTTTCGAAGGGAAAATTGTAGTAGGTATGTGTATTTTGGTAAAAATACGACTTAAAATCAACGGATTTACGTTTTATTTTCTTGTTTATTACTGTAAAAATATTTTGTTCAGCTACAAAATTACATGATCAATGATTGTAATATATATATTTCCCTTATTTGATTGTTTATTTCAGTTATTTCAGGTGTTTATTATACTATGTCTTAGTTAATAAGCAAGCAGCGGTCACAAGTGGTCGCTACCGGCCATGAAAATGTTGAGTCGACTCCGAATAGGACTGTAGGAATATGACTGTTAGTAAAAATGACTCCAGTTAGTACAAGTTGTTCG
>DWMF01000687.1:0-13522 GCA_018244815.1 Parelbella polyzona | reverse complement strand
ATGAAAACTAATGTAGATATAAGTGTTCTTGAAGGGGTTATTACATTGGATCGTGGGCGTTAGACCTTTGTAATTCGGTCAAAGGCCCGTAAAAATTAAGGGACTATACGATGATCTAGAGACAACAATGACAATATCACTTTACGTAATATGTTTTTATATTATATCACAATATTATACTTATCTTCACGCAACGTCACGTTATGGAGTAGGCAGAGGGCGCCTAGTGTCAAATATGTATCTCTAACCTTAAAGGCATGACGTGCCATTCGTCATTCGTTTTAAATATGCTGGCCGGTTTTGATTTCCCCATCAGTATCTGAGCAATTTAATCAAAATAGAAACAGTGGTGATACACTTTTAAAAGTTGAACAATAAATAAAACATTACGAACAAAATAAAGGAATATTTTTTTGTAAATGATGGGCTAAATATTTACCCAAATTCTGCCAACCTACATCATCGGGTACAGGGTTAAGCTTGGTTGGTCATCCGCGTAATGTTCCGTGTGTATGTATATATGTATATAATATGTTTAAATATATGTACATATGTCTAGATACCGAACAATGAGCGGCACAGAAAACATAATTTGATTTTAGATTAATGTTCTCATAACGTTTTAACACTTCAGTGCGGTTCGCAGGTACTAGAACATTCTATCTCATTTCTTAGATTGTTCTGATACTACGAGTATACATATGTATATGTGCAATACCATAGATTTATTAAAATCAAGAGAGTAATTTAAAAAAACATTAAAGACGAAGCATTGCGAGAATATCATAACTATAATATTATTACGTAGGCTAGGTACATTTAATAAATGATGTATAATTAAAAGACGCTGTACAAGAGATAGGTATTTTTAATAGTGGCATGTTCATAATAGTTCATTTTTGCATAACGATCGTTGCAGCTGTAATGAACTAAGTAGACACGTTACATTATTTACTGCATAGATAGATGATTCCCACACACACATTCACTGTATTCATTTTTTATTTTTACTTCCAACTTTCGCTGCGTTTTTTTATTATAAAGTAAAGGTAATTATAAGAGTCTAATAATTATTTAAGGTAGGGTAGGGTATTTTCCATAGCTAATTAAAGAAGTTTCAACGATAATAACTAATGATCATTTCAGTTTGCGTTTACCCAGATAAATAAAACACAGGCATCTATTATATTTGTCGTTTTTGAAGGACGCAATTTGTGCGGGCGGGGGGTTTAGAGCGATAATTAATTTATTGTATACAATTCGGGTTGGGTCGCTTGTTTGCCCCCGCGTTATGAGGACACGCGTATTGTTATGGATATGTGACTGGGTAGATACATACGTAGATATACTTGTATTGTGTTGAACTATCGTTCTGCTGAATAAAATATTAGGTTTCGTGGACCTATCATTCCATTTCCCATTCTAATAACACGGATGTAACAGTGGAAAGATAGGCAGATCTGGGGTGTAGGGGAGTAGAAATTTTTGAATTAGAAAACTAAATGAATTAGAAAACCCAGAACTTCCCGATCGGCAGTCGCGCTTGCAACCACTCGATCAACGAGGCAGACAAATTCAAAAATAGTTTTGTTAAAATATATATGTACTCGTAAGTGTATTTATTTATGTTTTTGAGGTGTTTGGTCACTAACGGTTTCCAAACGTTTACCGTCTAATCGTACCGATGGTATCAATTAGAAACAACACATATTTACCTTATTTCCTTGTAAATAACTTTAGTACCACACATTTTCTCTATGCAAATAGATTTATCAGACGAATACCTAACAATTTATAATGTTCTCTACACTTTATTGGGCAAGACATTCAGGCGACAGCGGAGGAAATGTCTTCTAAAATTGAACGTATTTAAGCGCAAAATCGTGATGAAAGTAAGCAATGAGCAGAATATTAATAATATTCAAATAGTTTGATTAATGCTGTCCGTGATAAATATTAGGAATTTATTCAAGAGTATTATGAGAGATTATTAAAGACGGCTGTGTACACCATTCGGATAATGGATCGAGTACTTTGGCGAATAATATTTAATATAAACAGTCGTCACGATTTTATGTCAATTCCTTTAATATACGAAAATATTTGGGCTTATAGGGCTTTAGTATTGCAAGCTGTTAGTAGCAGTTAGATTTTGTTAAGCAGTTAACGATCAATATTGTTGGATGGTACGAGTAGGTGTGGAAATAAGAGGTTGTTTTCAAACTAAAGAAGTAAGTAACATGCAAACGACACGTCTGATAGTGAAATAAAAAGCTGAAAAGTTTGTTAAAAACGTCAATAGTTGTATATTGCCTCGGTGGACTAGTGGTTGCATACACGACTACTTAGCAAGAGGTGCTGCGTTAAATCTCCAGATCAGGCGAGTTAACAGAACTGGAGATTTAACATAGGGTTTTCTAAGTTGAAATTCCCAGCAGTAGCAAGGAGTTAGGAGTTGTGTCGCGTGTACAGTTATAGGTTCACTCCCCATTACATGAGACGTATGTATAACACCACTGGTGAACATACATAGGCACATATGTGTGACTGTGTGTGTAGATGATGAAACAAGTACAAGTGTGATTTTATATTACATCGAACAGTATATTATAAGATTTTGTCATTCTAAGCAAAGATTGCCTTCCAATTTAGTTTCAATCGTTATCACGTTCGTGTATACTCTACATATGTACGTGCAAGTGACATGTCAAGGTAGTCGAAGTAATCGTGCGTTATTGTCTATTAAACTGACAATCAACGTTTGAAATTGCAAATTATGGCTGCGAACTGTATAAGCGAATCATATTACCGGGAATATCTAGTCGCGCTACTTGGGTAACACGTTGTATATGTGGTAGTATCGTGTTTTGAAAAAATTTTAAATGGATACTTATATTTGTATAATGATAAAACGTTAAAAAACCTTTCGAAGTTAACACCTAATGTTACTTGTTGATGTATGAAATGATATATTGTCGTTGTTGATGATTATGACAACAACTGTTAAATTAATTGTATTAACAAATTAACTAGTCGTTACAACATTTGAGTAACTCGTATATTTCTAAATATCTCTATAAAGCATAGCATTTAAGCCAAGTATGCTTTATATACCCACGCGTTTTACGTTCGTACCAACTGTAACAGTTATCAGTTCGCTACGAACAATAAAAAGTTTAGTCTTCATCCTCGTCGTAATAATCTCGTTCATTCAGTCGCTCCCAAGTTTAGTCTAATAATCTCCAAGTTTAGTCCAACAGCCTCGACAGAACTACGAGTCACCGATGCCCTATAAACGTATTTTAGCCTTGAATTTTGGATGAGATTGAATTTTTAGTACCACAGACCCCTAGTTAGGTGAGCCTGTTCAAAGTATGCAACATTTAGATACATGACTCCCTGTGGATCGGACGATGTTACTGAGAAATTGTCGGAGTCTAAGGGCATTTCACATATATATTTTTATGTACATTTCATTTTTGTTTTATTATGTTTTAAATGGTATGAATATGTTATAAAGAACTCGTGTTTGAACATTTCGTGTTAAAATTTTGTTTTGCCTTTTACTTATTTATCAGTACAGTACGTACCTAAGAAGAACACGTAACATGTTGTTGGCTCTACTCTGGCAGATTTATGAATCTTCTTACTATGTCGCTAGGAACACAGCGTAATATTTGTACATATGTAGGTACGTATGTAATTATTTTTACAAACTATTAAAAGATCGAAGCAAACAAGATCATGTACTACTTTTTTCCATAATTCCCGAATTAAAAACAAGTATTTTAACACAAAAGAGCACATTATTTTGCTATATATCTACGTATCTATGTATATTACAATGTATCCGTATCCCTAAATATCTATTTATCTGTTTTAAAAATAAACAAGACAAAACTCGAAGTGATTTCGGTATCGAAAAAAAACCGCTTTGTATACCTACTATAATGTATAATTTATCCTTAAGTCTCGTATTACCCCAAAGTGCCATGACATCGTATAAGCTTTTGCGTCTCATTTGCGCCGATTCGTCGAAGGGTGGCGTTTACGGCGCATAAATGGACCGTGAACACGCCGTATAAACAATCACTTCCAAAAAGTCTTCGGTACGTGATATACGGATATCTACGTCTAAACGCGCCTGTATTGTATTATCTGTTCAAATGTGTTGAGCTCCTTCCATGTTAAAAATATCTTACATTATAAGTTCTTACTTATACGGGGAATTGTAAGATAATTTTAAAATTACACTATTTAGTAAAAACCAATGACTTTTCTATATCCAATATCCAAGAGCAACAATTTCGCATTAATTGAAATTTACACTGTATTTATTCACACTTACACAAACTGACATACATACTCGTATGTAGGTAACTTAGTAAAGTCAGAGATGCGTGCGGAAATTTAAGCTCCGAATCCTCGAAAGTTAGAAATCTAAATCGCTAAACTAACTATAAACCTTCGTTTGGACTCCATCGCTACGTTCTAAAAGCGATATCTTATTGGGAAAAACCCAACGGTTTTATTTTACTTATGTTGGAAATTTCGGAAAGTTGGTACCTAATTTTTTTATGTTGGAAAACTTTTTAACCGACATAATATAAGTAGTTCTATATGTAATCCTTATGTACTGTGATGTAATCGCACGAGCCATTGCGTCTCATTTGCGTCGATTCGTGTTTAGGGTGAGTTTACGGCGCATAAACTGAGCGTGAGTACCCATATAACCGATCACTACAAGAATACGAGACGTATTACGTCTGTCAATGGTGTACAGGCGGTATTATCACTATATATGTTTAACCGAACATAATCATTTTATTATAAATTTTCTATTACCATTTGTATGGTAATTATTTGTATACTACTGTTAATTTAACTGAATAGTTAAGGAAAATCCAGTTATCTTTTACCGTACAAAGTTATTTTATAAAGATTTGCCGAGCATTGTAGTGTTCTCAGAACTTTCTTGATATTAAAATTATCTGACTTTTCCGTATACAATAAGTTTACCGATATTTTTTTTACTATTGGTCGTTTAAATACACAACTACCTAACACATATAACATTCAAATCAGTCGCTTATTTTTTATTTGCATTTTATACGTGTATACTTTTCGGTATGTTCAGCAGAATTTCAAACGACGAAATAATTTCCATATAACCCGGTATTGGGAGCGTTATCTGCTTTATATTCAAAACAAAGCCTAAAAGCGTCGGTGCACCCCGACGAGAACTATTGGAAGTGCACAAATGTTTACATTCCATTCTACCCGACACCATTCTGCATCACTCGGCTGTTTCTACATATTTGACACTGCACTTACATGATATTGATAATAAATAAAATGTTGCATATGAAACACATTAGCCTTCCAACTAGGTGGAGTGGATATAAAGTGGCTGGCACTAGTTGGAAATGTGCTGAATATCGAACTCAGTGGCGCGATGATGTAATAGCTTGTCTAAAAAATGCTCTGACCACCACTCTCATCTCACCACTTTCACCTTCCACTTTTCGCCTGTTATGTTATGAATCAGAGAGAATAGGATGTCAATTGTCAAACAAGAATATTTAAATAAAAAACTTTACAGGGAATAGAGGGGGAGGTGAATCAATTGTCAAACAGAAACATGTAAACTAAAAGCAACAATACTTTTATTTACAATTGGCAGTTATTACCGATAGTACGAAACGCGCATAATGCAAGAGACGCAAGTGGAGCTTGTATAGCTTATTTCTATGGCCGGTAAGCGTTGGCATGCAAATGGCGCGCCTCAGCATCGGGAGAAGTTTTAATGGGCCACCTAACCCCCGGCTTAAAAACTTGAGATTATTCGCAGCTGCCTGCAACGTGGGTATCATTTCGTTCTAGGTATTTCGTTTTTTATCTTCTTGTATTAAGTATGTCTGTATATACAAAATATATATGTAGATACCTACATAGAGGTATAGATAAACGGGTTTTCTGAAAATGTTCTATTTTAATGAATTGCAAATTAAGACTTTTTGAGAAGTAACCTATCAAATATCAGTAGAAGGAGAGAGAATAGTTTTATTTTCAGTGAAGAATGATTTACTGAAATTCGACATTTAGAAGATATTACGCGCAAATAAAATGGTATATGCAAATTAAATGTTTCTTTTACTCCACGCTAGATGACGCTGTATTCATAAAAAAAGTTACAATATGTCACGCAAGATGGCGTAATTTTTAGTTCCATTACCGTCAATGACGAGTGTTTTCACAATTAACTGTAAAATGTTAAAATACCTTACAGCTTAGAATTTTCGTAAAACCTTCACATTAAATAACAAAAGGAGTGCGAATCTTATTGTTTGAATAGCTACATGGTTTAAAAACAAATAATTATAGGTACTGTTTTTTTTAAAAACGTAACATCACGCCTGTAATCCCCGAAGAGGTAGACAGAGGAATGTAGTATCTACTCTCCAACGTTTTACAAGTTACGTTTAAGTCCCATGGAATAGATGGTGAGCCTATTGCCTAGTGCACCGGGCACAATACCACACTCCGAGACACTACTAGAAATTCTAAATTAGAAAAATCCAATAGCATCCGACCCGGGCTTTGAACCGAGAAACCTCCCAGTGTACTGTTTTTTAACATTATTTATTAAGAATTATTTCTGCCTATTGACCTGTGACAGTATTCTCAGTATGGGGCATTGTGGATGACGCACGCAACATATTATAAAGTTACAACACAGAAATTCACAGAATCGATAATTTCGTTTATGATTCGATTGAAAGTAGGACTAGAAACTTTTACACAAATACAAATATTATGTATGATAACCGACACGCCAAATTAGGCTAGGTCCAGTAATTAGGAGTAAGTATGGAATTCAACACAGAACTGCAATACTAGCTACAAAATTTACATAACAAATGTAAAACAGTGTTAGGTATGATAAAACTTCCACACAATTATTCTTAGTGTGCCCCTCTAAAAGACATGAGGAGAGTGAAAAACGACCTAAACGCTCGTCCAACCCAAACGAATACTTGTGGGCTACATCTGAAAAAACTGACGCTGTTATGCTGTAGAGATAAAAAGAAAATCTGCCTAAGTCCATCTTCCAATTAATTCAAAGAAATCTGTGGAAAACTGTTTCATGTACGACCGTAACATCACGCCTGTAATCCCCGAAGGGATACGCAGAGGAGGGTAGAACACTCCCCCGTTTCAACAGTTACGTTTACGTCCCATAACGGAATGGTGAGCCCATTGGTACTGGTGGTATTGATAATGGTATATAGTATTCATATACGCATTGTTTAGATTTACGCGTTGTAAGGATTGAGATATTTGGTACTCGATGTTCTCTGATCCAACCCATAGGTATTTGGCACTTGTTGCTCTCTATCCACCGCGTAACGGACCAGGCGTGATGTTTAAAAATAATAATTTGTCAATATTGTAACTCAACAGATTAAAAAGAGGTTCATAATTCGAACGAAATTTTTAGGTTAGTCTGGCCATAATATTTATATTTGTAATTATTGATTAAGTAGTTACAAACTGTCACGATATCTATGACGAGAAGTTCATTATTCGCGTCAATATCAATGTCAGACACATAATATGCAGAGAATGTTGCACTCTGACTTCGAGATATCGTTGTTTGTTTTGATACAACATCGCCGTTGCCTTTGACGAGGACTCATAGCTAATGCAATTTAAACTTTATACCTGAACACATAAAGATCATATAATGGTCGTTATTTATTGAAACAGCTATATAGGTATGTTGCTGTGTAGTGTGTACTTCTTAGGGATAGGGCTTTCGAACGATTGCAATAATTTTTATAATCCCGGTGATTGCGGGATTCTAAATAAATTTAGATATAACATTCCTTTCTGTAAATACGTTTAACATGCAATGTAATGTAAACAATGTAATTTTTTAAAAATTGCCAAAAGAAAAACAGAACATCATATAAAAAAAAATTTTAACCTGGCAAGATAGATGGCCAATTAAAAATACTTTACAAAGAAAATGTGCTGCATTTGTACCATTTGTAAAATTGTAAAATAAATAGAATAAAACTTTTTTATACGTTTACATCATAATCATTATTATCATCAGTCTATTTCCGTCCACTACTGAACATAGTACCCAGATCTAGGCCTAGGCTCAACAACAGCACACCACGGAGCCGATCTTCAGCTCAAATATTTTTCAATAGGTTTAAACTGTTAATTATATAACAATCCCGGAATCCAGGGATGGCAGACCCTAAAAGGTATATATACAATTGGATTGATATATTTCTGTTTATTTAGCGAGACCTCTAGTAACGACTGTTGAAACAGGATCGTACAAAAATGCTCCGCTACTTTTTTTTCATCTTGCTGTTTGTTTATGTAAGTGTTTGCATTAAAATTTTTTTTTTCAATATGTTTTGTGTACAAAGGAGATCTTGTTTACATTTTTGATTATTTTATTTTTGTGATTATATCATTCATATCGAATATATTTGTATTTTTGTACGCTGATTGCAGCTGTAACTTGTAGATTTTGTGCATCTATTTTACAAATTTTAAGATGTCGTGTACGACTTACTAATAAATATATTGTGTTTTAGATGATCAATTATTATAAAAAAGTATATAATTATTGACAAAGCGTTGATTAAATAAATGTGGCATTTGTGTACGTGTTATAATTTTTAATATTTTGATTTAAGTGACATTTTTGCAGCTTAGATTATTAGAAACGTATGTCTTTCTTTCAGATAACAAACTGTGATCTTCTAATGCATGATAGGAACAGAGGTGCTACTTTGGTAAGAGAATATTATTTTTTATGCTTATTATAAAGAGGACTACACATTTGACAATATAATACCCAAAAATGTAACGGACAAACGTTAATCCAAGCGAAATGTTATATAGACAAATAGAAATAATTTGTCAAAAATATCAAGGATTTTTTTTCATAAAATTAAGATTAGGTGAAGAATTAAAAAAAAAAAGAAATTCAAATACACTGATATAGGGTTTTTTACTGAAGAGTATTGAAGGTTCGTGTGTTTACCATACATTTAATTACAATCAAAAAATGTGTTAACAAAACAATATTTTCACCATACAAAGTTTCAACCCTTCTTTCACCTTTAAGCGATGAATGCAGAAACACGTATTTCAATATTTTTTATAGACTCTAAATATAAAATATTATGTCAAATTACAATGTTTTTTCACCCATTCCATACAAACTTTCAATCCCTATTTTCACCCATAGGGACTAAATTTCCAAAAATAATTTCTAAATGCTTGCCTAGCTCATAAAAGCAATCTACTGTCCATGTTTTGTAATTTTGTATTTAGTTATTTGAATAGTTTTAACCTAGTATGGATATAGTCTAATATAGTTCTAGACTCGTGTAGTTTGAGAATAGTACAGATATATACTGGTATAAGCAAATGTAATTCCTATTATCTGAAGGTACGTGAGAGGAATTTTATTACAGTAGGTACCATGTGTCCATAATAATATTGTCGTTATATGGAGCGCACACTTCTGGGAGGAAAATTATTAAATATATTTAATTAACCCAATAATTAGGTATATTATAATAAAGTAACAACATGTTATCAGTAGACATTTACTTTGAACGGATGATAAGAAAGAGATCGCGGAAAAAGGAATGTTGTCTTCGGAAGTTTCTAATAAGTGCCTACGTAAATATACATATGTATATGGGTGTATGAATCCATTCATAAGCGTATTTCAAATAAATTTCGGTTAAAAGAGCGTGGGCGCCTTCGGGTCAGGTGGACTGACGAGATAAAGAAGACAACGGAAGATGCAAAAAGATGCTCGATTCGGAAGACCTAGGACCGGAAGGAATGGCGCCAATTAGGGAAGGCCTATGTCCAGCAGTGGACATGCAGAGACTAATAAAATTAATTTATATACCTTATTATCCGATATCTCACTTAACATCTTGTCAATTTGATATTTAATTCTCTTACTGTAACTATACTTTTAGTTTGCTTTGTAATAATACATTGCCATTTGCAGAAACCAATATCAGCATGCTGTGAGATACCGGAACTGGGGGACAGCAAGCATTTGGCCGCGTGTTCCAACCCCAAGCTACCCGGTCCGGTAAGAGTTACTTCAGGCCAACGCCTTTGTATGCTTTCTTTCGTAAAAATCATTCAGCAAAATATTATTTCAAAAATTTTATTCTAAATACTAACAGATTATTTCTAACAAGTTGCAAGGGTCTCTGTATTAGTTTATAAAACCCGTATGAGTTTGTTTGATTAAAATTAACCATTGCTCAGTTGAAATTGGAAGAAGATGTCGGAGATGTACCTACATATGTTCTGTCATTCATATTTTTATTAATATAAGAATTATTTACATTTCAGTGTAACGACGTGCAATGTGTTTTCGAAAAATCGGGTTTCTTAACCGACCGCAACACCCTGAACAAGGACGTGTACCGACACCATTTACGTTCTTGGGCAACCAAGCACAAGGGCTGGGACTTCGCGATCGACAAGGCGATCAAAGACTGTGTGGACAAAGACCTCCGACAATACCTCGACTATCCGTGCAGAGCCTACGATGTCTTCACTTGTACTGGCATTGCTCTGTTGAAAGTGAGTACACAGCAATAATATTAAAAACAACGATCTGCTAAAAATCGTATGATTTACGTCGTGCAAAAATCGCGGTCTAGAAGCATTCGATCTTCTGTCTCATTCCATCATATTATTGTAATTACGCGAAGTGGTTACGAGGAAACATACAATAATTTAAACAATGTGTTTATTACCCGAAAAGAAATGCTAGTGTTGATGACACATCGCACAGATCAAAACGATAAAATCAGAGAAAAAATCTGAAGAAATATATCTCGGCACCCATTTTATTTAAGTACATGAGCCTCCAAAAACATGAAATCTTCTGTTTATAAGTGCAATTGATGATATGTTCAATTGAATTATTCGATGAGCATACTAATATCATATATGTTTTTGGTTAGATTATTTCATGAATATAATAAAAGGTCGATAATAATAGGTCAATTTGATTTATGATTATTATAGAATTACCATTATCATGCGATAACAAACATCTACTATATAAAATTATCGAAAAAAAGATATAGGTACCTATGTGTAGTTAAAAAACTTTTCGCAACTTTCGAACATCTATCAACTAAACGAGAAACTCAAACGAGGACAGGAAGTGACTTCAGAAGTGGAGTAACAAACCGAATACCGGAGTCTGCACTCGTAGCTGCGACCAAGTTACAGTTAAGTTTACTTTGTAAACGTTTTCGGACACAAATAGAAACGTTTTCGTAAAACCCTAAGTTAGAGTTTTGTTACGTATGGAAGCGTAAAAATACTGCTCTGTATTGCACTCGATATTTATTTATAGGTTAGGGTAAAGTGCAGTAATGATGTTAAAAATTTAAAATTTTGTTCAACATTACACGAGTACTTACTATTTAATAAATGCTAACGTCGCTATGTCGGTGTGCGTTTTTAACTACCAGGAACACTGCAGAAACATTTCACGTTATAGTTCTTTACACTTTCAATACTACAACTCAGGAACTGTAAGAAGCGAAAGTTTAATTGTAAACAGAACATACAAACGGGATGTGAGACGTGCGACGAAGGCTTGATGTGGTTTGATTTACTTAAAAAATATTTTGGAGAATAAATTCTTTCTACGGCACTCTAATACCAATAATTTCCTTAAACAATTAATTGTATAATTCCGTTTTTAAAACAAAGACTTATACATAAGGCAAGTTCATATCTGGAGTGTTGTAAATGAAGTTTCTGAAATCGCCTTCGTGCTATATAAAAATGCTGCCATTTGACATTTAATTAAAAAACTTGCGTTAGTTTCTGAAATGTTTATGTTAATTGTAGAAATCTAAAATAATAATACATATATCACTAAAACCAATATATATATTTATAGATACATTAGTTTGCGTGAGGCCAAAACCGACGAAGATTCTAGAATTAATGGACGCCTGGGAGTAGTCTAGCTGTTTTACTCTGTTCTAATTCATGGCTCTCAATAATTCACAGGCGCTAAATGTTACCTTTGTGAATTCTGTGACTTCAACAGTTTACACATTTAGCCAGATATTTAGTTTGTACACATTAACCTGTAACTTGCATTTTGCTTTGTTACTTTGATTCATAAATGGAAAGGAATATGGAATACGTATGTCTTTCAAAAATATTAATGTCCGACAAATTAAAATACAATTTGCAACGTATAGGTACGTACTTCTTACAATTTTTAACAAAATATTTTAAGTAGGAGAAGCTTATCCGGTTGGTAAGGCTAAATTTATTTTTGGCACTCAATGCGCTCTGCCTACCATACTCTACCTAAAAATAGCTACCTACCCCACGCTACCTACCCTACGTACCCTACTCTACCTATTTTACTCTACCTACTCTACTCTACTTACCCTACTCTCCAAAAATACTTATATGAAATAAAATTATTTTATGTTATAGAAATGCCCGCAAGACGCCTGGAAGTGCTGAAGAGACGCGGAGCTATGAAATACTCCTTCACGAATCTTCTTCCGTATATTGTAACAGAATAAATATAGCTACTTAAGTGTTCCGTATTTCTGTTCCTATCAATGCACTTGACCCGTGCATTACAATGCGAGTCGCGTCCAGGCGCGTCTATAAATATTAATAATTGCATTGTGTTTATGGGCTTGATGAAGGAAATCTACGCGATAACGAGGACTGCTAATGTCGCTCCCAATTATTGTATGGTTAATGGCACAATTAGCACTCGGAAATAAACTTTTCGTTTTAGTCATTCCGTGCTTAATGTTTCAGAATTACAGAACATGTGGATACATTATAATAGCCTGTCCAAAGTTACCCGGTAACCTGTCTCTTATTAAAACAGTTCATCGTTTTTGTTAATAGTAATAGGTAAGTAATAGGACGAGTGTACGATAATGTAGGCTTCCTAATATATGATGCGTATAGAGATATATAGATTAAACAGAATATGAATTAATAAAAGTATTTCCAATTGTAAAGAGGAAGAAACAAATATAAGAAATGAATGAAGCAAACTAGTGAAAAGGAGGTATCTTCGCAGTCAGATCTTAGACTTAATCTACTATCACACTCCCCTGAGCAAGATTGAGCGATTCGCTAAGTCATTTCTGCTACAGACTGCGAATGAGTGGTGGGTACAACCTGTCCGCGAACATTTTTCCCGATTCGTATAACCTGAAATTATTCAAGACAAGAATGAATATTATATGAAATAATGAACAATAACAACAAGAATGAACATTATCTTATGAAAATTATTATTTTTATTATTCAAGACTAGAATGAACAGGCACTTTCTGAGCGAGCGTGCAACATCTAAGGCTGCATCTCGCTTTCTATCACATGAGATTAAAGCCAAACGCGAGGCTGTACCTACATAAAAAAATATGACAAAACTATATAT
>DWMF01000686.1:0-13522 GCA_018244815.1 Parelbella polyzona | reverse complement strand
CAAGCACAATTCCGGACCCAGTCACTACTAGAAATTCTAAATTAGAAAAATTCAATACTACGTTACCCAGCATTTGAACCCAGAATCTTCCGTTCGGCAGTGGCGCTTGCAACCACTCCACCAACGAGGCAGTCTTATCATAATCTTATTCAACGAGTAAAAATGATATCATGGTCTGCCATTCTGGCCAAGTACAGGTAGAAAGAATCACTTTCCTTAGAATCTAATGTACAAAGTATTGAAATTCACGCAATTTTATAAAACTGTGTTCCAATCATTGTAACCAGAAATCCCTCAGAGAGAGAAAAAATTCTAAACACAATGACATCGCACATCAAAAGTACTGATTTAATTACAGAACATAACTAATAGAAATTTCGTAATATTCACGTACATGAGTATATAACGAAATTTCTATTAGTTTTGATGAAACCTAAGAAGATTTCATACATATGAAACATGTCACACATATGAAGAATATCGTATACACTATTTTAGGACATGTATTACATATAAAAAAAAACAAGAGTTACGCTAACAGCGCCCGATAAGTATGAGCTCAGAGCAAACAACGTACCCGAACTTATACAATAATCGACGTTATTATACCGACGGCTTACGAAACAAAGTTAGAAAGTAAACTTATCTTATTTTCATTGCTTAAGCCCAGATAGCCACGTTTGTGCGTACATTCAGTTTTGTATAATATGTGAGCTTAAGCTAACACAGCTTATGTCAGTTGCGCCGAAGTTGGTCGCGTGTGCTGCTCGCGAATTAATACATTATGTGGAGTGTGAAATAAGCTTAACATTACGTCGTACGTGCGGCTGGGTGATGTTTTATGTTTTAATGTTTGGTTAAGAGCAAAGTGTGTATGTATATATATATGTACGTATATATATACACACGTACTTACAAATAATAACGTGAATACGTGTTATGTCTGCGTATGTGTGTACTTATTAATATATGTGTGTGAGGTGGTTAATTGGCGCCAATAAAGGCTATTTCACTTAATGAAAGCAATGATTCGATGTCTGTCTATTGCTGTAAAAATAGAAATATTTGTCATTCTTTGCTCTCCATATACGCCATAAGGCATACTGATCTAGCACACTGATCTCGTAATACTTGTAATAGATAATGACAATAATAAATAATAATAAAATCCATAATGCAATTTATGGAATAATCCACTTTCGTTGTATAATAATATAATTAATTAAAAGTTATTCCAAGAATAAATCTTCTACATTTTCAAGGGAACCTAGACAACCCCATCGCACCATCGACGCCACGGTAAATGTAATTCAATCAACCATTCGCATTAAACATCTGTTAAGTCATTTTTTCAACTGCCATTATTTTTACATATCAGAACCATAGCAGCCTGCCCTTTCCACATTTACCAAATACTTTACCCAGAACGAGCTGTTTCATTGAAATGATTGCCCTTAAATTAGTTCGTCTTTTGTTTTATCGTTGGCTAAGTTCAGTGAACCACATAATGACAAGATTGGTTAATATTATACGTGACTCGTTTTAAGTATGAACCATGATTAATGTTAAGCTTTTAATAAAAGAGCTGTTAGTTGTTTTACTATTAAATATCTCGTGAGTGTTTATATACATAATTATATATTCACTCGCTTTCGTGGCTCACGTACGTTCTTCGGGATGACGCGAATGGTTCTGAAACTATACGAGGTCCTTCCTCACGTGCTTCGCTGATTGTAGCGAGGTCGCAGCGAAGACTGATAAAGATATTGTTAGTAAGTTAGATAGTTGTAAGCAGTAGCAGTTAGTAGTCGTCAATTGTAAGTTAGTTCCTTAGACTGTAAAGATTAAAGGAGATTTTTTATTTCTTATTATTAAACAAAACACGATTCGAAGAGTTACATACAAATTTAACATTATTAATAGCAATTTAATGGAATATTATCACGTACTAGCCGATATCTGTGACTTTGCGTTGTTAATAATGTTGAGAATATATTTTATGTACAGAGAAGAAAACGTGAAAAATATAGAAGACACATATCTATACACTTTACTAATCTTAAAATATCGCTAGAACTGTAGTTTCTTAAAACTTTAAAAACTTAACATTAAATGAAGCTATTGTAATAATATTTATAATGATAAGGGCCAAGTGCTCAAGGAGATGAACTAAAAATTTAATCAAAGGGATCGAAGGCAGAAACAACCGAATGTAATATATCCTATCTATTTTTTGCAGACCTGCTAGACGCTACAGAACTTATAGACATGTTTCTTTTACATATAGATATATAACGATTACAATAGATTACTACTAAGGTTATTAAAAGAACTAGAAACATGTGGTTTAGTCCGAAGGAGACTAGTGAATCCAACAAAACAGAGAAGAATAAGTATAAGCTATATATGAGGAAGGCCAACATGTCCAGCAATGGACGTCAGTGGGCTGAAATAATAATGACAAAGGTAAGGATAAAACTGAAAAGTAACCAGTTAACTAAACTATTAAGTAATTCTAACACAGCTGCGAAAAAATAAAATTTCAACAAAATATAATAACTGGCATACTTAATTAATTATAAAAAAATAAAAGAACAATAGACCAATGGCAGTACAGCTTTTGTTGTTCTTATTTAAGAAACGAAATATTTTAAAATTAAAAACCTCGCAAACAGTTCTCCAGTTCGTTGAAAGAAGTTTTTTACAAAGTATTATAAATTACACGACGTGAAACATGTTGGAACATGTTATTAATGTGTCAGAAGGTATAATAAATTACTAACGTGCTGTAACATTTCGTAAATTATATACATATGTTATAATACACTGTGTTGTATTGCAATTTATAATACATTTATTTATATGGTGAATTTTACTAAAATTTCAATTTATTCATACTAAACGTTCCTTTATGTTAATAGATTACTTATAACACTAAAAGAGATTCATAATTTTATTTTAGTATGTTTTGAATTACGCTCAATTTGGCGCGTTTCGTTACACGATACATTTTATAAAAACATGTTGTTATTTTTATTATCATAATTTTGCATTATTCTTATATTCTATCACGACATAGCACGTTTAAACATCAGCACTCCAACATTTCCCCGAAGCGGTATACAAAGGGCTATAGTAGTAATTTCTTTCATCAGTTATATGTTCCACGGTACAAGATATGTGTATAGAACATTTCACATACAAAATGGTTACTTTTTGAGGAACAATAGTGCATGACTATGCTAACGAACCACTGACCTCGAACGTTGACCTGACTAACTTTGGAAGCTCCCAACGAATAAATATTTCACTAAGCACAGTCCACGTGTCAGCACGTATGGAGAAATTACATTTTTTAATAAATTATCATACTACAGTTTAACCTCTACGGTGCTCCACTGATGGTCTATAATTAAGTTTCTAACTAAAATGTTTATAATATTCGAACCGTGTTCTACTATTCGATACTATTCATAATTCATGTTATGTGACATTCTTACAACTGTCAAGCCTTTGGCATATTAAAGTAACAACATATTACCCACATTAGTATAATATCTACATATGTCAACATACTAAGACACATCCAGCTGAAGCATTGTCTTAATTTTACAAGCTAGCGCAACCCCAACTAGACGTCGTAATACGAAAATTTTATCACATATTAACCATTACCATTAAAGAAATAGTTTTTAATTTGAAATCCGTTCATTCTCGGCGTGTTACATGCGTTACGTTAGGTATCGTGTGAAACGACTTGTATTGCTACCAGCTGCTACAAATTGCTACGATACTGTCTACGAGCGTAGCAGAAACCGTAGGTGATAGACGTATTTCGTAGAACGCTAGAGAAATAACAGAATTTTTTAGGGTATAGAAACTAGTATAAAATACTTAAAAACTTTTTATTTATAACAATTTCTGTATTGATATGAAATAACTAATACAGAACAACACTTCGCATTAATGCGACTAAGTTCGATAGCAGTTATAAGCAAAATATCCATGTTTTGTATTCTGGGGCTCTGTATTTAATTATACTATTATATTTCTTTATACTGCCAGAAACCTAATATTATACATACATTCATATGTACATATCTTCAAGCCAGGTTCTTTACAGTGTAAGCAGAAAGCACGGAGTACCAAATATCTCTATCCTAACAGATCCTACGTTATTCTTCTATAGAATATTATTATTATTGTTATTTGCACTCGGCTCAATGACAACGTGAAGGAGTAATTTTCTTAAGCTCCTCCGTACTTCAGAATGCTTTATCTGTTTGACCTAACTATCTTGCCTAAGTAACGCACCCGGAAGGCCTGTTATTGGAAACTCATGCTCAGCAGTGAATCAGATATGATTTGCAGCGTTGAAGATACGTTTCAATTAGTACTGTCTTAGGTGCATGGTACACCTAAACACTGAACATTAACACGTGTTAAGATTTAATGAGTACTTGATAAGATGTAAGCAATGTATATTTTGGGATACCTCGCAGGAGAAAAATGTGGAAATTGTATACAAAATTTTCTCTCCATTCAATAAGAACTTCTACTAAGAAAATGTTTACCAAATGACAATTTACAGCTGATGCTAAATGATTATATACATGATGTTATACTTTAAATGGAAGATAATAATATCTTGGGACATTTTCACACGGCTATCTAATCTCAAAGTAAGGCTCAAGAGAGCTCGTGTAAACAGATTGCTGATCAACTACTTAGACAGACTGACTGACTGACTTAAACAGGCTAATGATGATGATGATGATGGTGATGATATTGATGAATATTTACTTAAATAGATACTTTTTACACCCAAACACAATAAATACTTGTGATTATCCCAATAATATGTATTTGTCTGCGAATCGAACCTACACGTTACTCACGGCACAGGAGTCAAGTTCACGAACAGCTGAACTCACGGGCCTGTCAAATGTTTGAGAACGCAGAACTCTGTTCATTTTTCATTTTTCATTACTTATTTTTCTGATCTAATTCAAAGTCGGTGAGGTTGAAATAAGAAAAATAAGGTTATTGTGTTATGTTCCCTGAAAGTTCGATCTAAATGTCCCGCCTGTACGCCTGTCGGGACGCACACGACGTCCCATAGGGTTGTCAACTGTATGAAAAAAACTATGATAATGTAAATTAAATATTGTCGTTGAATAATTCTAATTAGTGGAATAAGTAGTTTATTAACAATAAGAAAAAACTAAATCTTACAGTTTAGTAATTCTTCTGTTTCAATTCCAATAGTCGTATGTAACACACAAAAACACTTCAGATTAAAAATGACAATTGACATAAAACTTCAATATGAATATAGATACTTTATAATTATATCCCAAAGAGCTACAACAGTCACTCACTGTCGCGAAACATTTACACTTATCCGGTAGCTCTATTAAATAAAAGAACATAACGTAATATCATAAATGTATATTCACAGGAAGTAAGCACAAAGTATAGTACACTCCCATGATTCATCAGTATAATTCCCGATCCAATGCGGTGTAGTAAGTAGCCTGTTGCCAGAAATTAAATAAAGAAAAATTATCGCCAACCCTAGCTCTCTGGAACAAGTGAAACTTTGAAACCATTTTCTTTCCTTTATTCCCCGCTATTTTTCTCGTCATTGAATTTGTTTGATATTTGCGACGCGGCCGCAGAAAACTACATATAACTGTTATAACAAAGTACGTATCATATGTAATTTGTTTCACTAGTTATTACAATTTGGCTGTTACATAAAAGATAGAAACAAGAAATACTGGTATCCCTTTTTCAAACATTCTGACCTTTCATCATCATCTGACCTTTACTAGGTGATAAATTCAAACAATCAGTACAATGAAAAGTCAGCGCGGGACACTGCTCTATTAGTAACATGATGACCCTTCACAAGCATTTCCGAAAAATTGTGTATAGTAAAATTGTATGTACACCGTTCAATGTCAGTTAGTTCTTAATAATTATGTTGTTCAGACTACAGACATTTCGTAATGAACGAAGAGGAATGATGAATGAGAACTGAAAAAAGGATTATAAAAGAGAATTATAAAAGAGGAATGAGGAAACATGACCTTTAACCAATGAGAAGACTTCGTTAGACTCGCTGCAGTTGATAAGATTTACATCATGCTTATATTAAGTATTGCACGTTTTTACTATCCTGTTAGAGTCCGACGCTTATGCCGTTCTTGCGATAGAGAGAATTCTTTAAATTCCTTAAGGAATTTCAGACGAAAAGTAAAGAAACATTCGTCTGTTACCACTCGAATGCTTGGCTATATCCAAGCTAATAAATAATGAAATAGGTTAGATATGTCTGCAGTTCATTCCTTTGTGAATTTCTCAGATGCAACTAAATTATACATCGGGTTACGAATGTTTATATAGTTATGCTAGTTGTGGTCATATTTGGACTCATTTATGAACATCTAAGGGTACCTATTGCGTTCGTCAAATACCATACATAAGCGGTGTATAAATCGATAAATTTATACGAATCCAAATTTATATGGATCTTCACGAAACGTTTAATATGTTACTATATCGATGGACAAAAATATTTTCTATTTCTATTTCATAGTATCTAAGACAAATATTTGGCTGACGTTTGGCCACTTCCTCCAAACTCGACTCATGAATGCTTGTGTTCGTAAAATTTTACCACATATAACAACACGTTCCAACATTTCACTCCAATGTATGTTAGAAGAGATTAGAGCTGTTGGATAAACAGTTTACCCAAAGTTTTAAATCCGATCTCTAGGCGTCTGATGTTCAACAATTGCGTAGCAATAATTAACTTTTTGATTGTTTCATGTCATCTGCGATAGTTGGGTACCCACATATAAGTAATTAATTAGCAGTTACGCATCCAACGGCAACCAATCCAACGAACATCCAAAAAGTACCATCCGCAAAAAACTATGTACTGTTATATTAAGTAAAAATGTAATGAATAATAAACTTACAATAGTAAGATTTGAGGAACTCTTGAGATATTGAAAAATAATAAGGGCTCGCGAGAACGACGGAATACACTCGAATTCGTCTTATTAATTTTAATGATATCATCACCAAACCTTCTATCGTTCAACTGCTCTCAGAATTAGAAGGATGAGGCCGCAGGACGCCACGCTCACCAAACTGATACTTAATACAACATAAAATCACGCCTGTATTTCCGCGAAGGGGCAAGCATGGGAGTTTGGGAGTCCCATTTTTCTTCTATTATGTTATTCGTCCCATGTAGTGAGCTTGTTAAAATATGGAGTAGATTGGAATATAAAGTTAATAAACTCAATAGTACCTTGCTCGACCCGAAGAATGAACCCAGGGCCTCCTGGCTAGAGAGAGCTTCCTAACTACACAGAGACTAGAAATTGTGGTGCATAAAAAAGTTGTATTAATAAACTCGTATCTAGAGCTAAATTATTACAAAGTAAATCCCAAGCCTTTTAACAGCACTGACTCAAACAGAGAGAACTTGATTACGGTTAGTCGTTTCGCAAATGAGAGCCTACAAATCAAGTGTGTATTTTGAAAATAACGTAGCGGAAAATGAGATTCTGTACCCGCCTTACGTCCTCGAGGCTTCTCGAGTCCAATACTTAAATATATTAAAAGCGTACATAGAAATTGCTATGCGAGCTATACAAAATAAATAGCTAACAATGTTAAAAATTTTAAAAAATGTTTTTAAATATTTTGTTAAATATTTTGGAGCAACTTTCTTTCTACTTTCTGTCAAATTCTATTATGTGTAAAAAGGATTTTAGGGAAGTTCAAAATACAAAAAAAGAATGAAAATGGCCAGCGTCTTAGGTTTTCATTCTCTACTTAGTTGAGGTCGCGTTATAAACCAGCAGCACAAATGAAAAAAACTGTATTTTACAATTTGTAAATGCTACTGCGGGTGTATTCCATAACAATTTATTTTATTTCAAATACAAAGAATAGAAAATGAGAATAATAAAAATGATAAGAAGAGATGCAATGATGGAACAAAACAATATGGATAAGATAAATCACGACATTTCTACAGGGAATTGTCCTCACGTCTGTTGCAGTCTCTGGTTACTTGAAATGTAGAGCTCACTTCGACCAAAAATTGATCTTATCTATAAAAGATTATTTATGTTCTGAGTAGTTAATATATCCTTACAGTTTTTATTCATTGCCACTTTTGATTTTTCATATTCAGACTCATTTTTAATACATTGTATGGCTACCCGAATTGCAACGAATAAAAGATAGAAAAAAAGAAAAAGAAAAAATTTCTTTTGTAAATTGGTTTTGTAAATTTTGTTTGCTGTATTAATATAATGAATATAATATATTGTAATAAAAAACATAACATTATACGAGTCTCTACGGAAAAGACATGATTACAATTTTAAAACTCATTAAAAGAAAAGAAAAGAAAAAATTTATAACCGTATTCTGCATTCATGATGTTATAAATTACTGACAATTAAGGCCATATCGTTCTTCAATAGAATCATTTATATAAAATCTATGTTTAAAATTTATTGTTCTATCTGGAAATACTCACCTTTTATCTGTAAGCAAGAAAAACCTGTAACGATATTATATTACAAAGAAATGAAACTCAATAATACTTTTATCTTTTTCAATGTAGAGACGATTATAAAGGACTCTTCAGCCCAAAAGGCTCAAGTCTAAAGCTTGTTTCACATTTGTAAATAACTGCTATTGTAAAATGACTATTTTCTCCGTAAAAAAAACAAATAGGAGAAGAATTTTATACATCGTCAAATATATAAATATATACATAGAAGCATATCTATATAAGTAATATATACTTTATATGATACGAATATATAACTATAATTAATGGGTTTAGAAAAAACAATGCAATAATATCTGTATAAGTATATCTCTATAGTCATGTCTATACGTATTTATATATAGAGTTTATCAGGGGGCTGATTACCACAACACAAATTGTATACAACACAAGATGCTTATTTTGTGATTTAATATATTAGATTCGATAGATTTGTGCATGGAATTGTCTCAAAATATTATTGTTATTAAAAATATAACTACCCAGCATAAAATAAGAACTCCATTTTGACATTTGTCGATGTCGATAACCGATAATCGATATGTCGTTAATCGACAACCAAAGAATCCGCTTCTCAAGAAAGATCGATTCAATGTGTGGTGCGATTAAAGTTAAATATCTATTTAAGGGTAGATGATATTTAAACTTTATTTCAAATATAAGATACGAGTATGTTTACAGTACACATCTATTCATCTCATATTAAAATGGAGAGTATAAAGGAAGTTTAAACTTGGCAAAGTCTCTGCCATGTTTCGGCAGTGCCACGCGAAAAGTAATTAGGATGCAAATACCGCTTTTCACTTGTGTGAACACAGCTTAAAGAGTCAAAACGCTTTACACGACTTTGTCGTAATAATGGTACTTCTTCATTTCATTTATTTATATATATGTCTAATGCTACAAAAGAAGCCATTTTGGTCTTACAATATAACATACAACATAACTGTATTTCTCTGAAAGAGTAGCCAGAGGAGTGTAGTCCCACGTTTTTTCTCTTACAGTATACAATCCCTTGGACTTCGAGTTGTACCCTACACCCGGCACAAGTCCAATCTACTACTGTGAATTACAAGTTTGAAAGATCCAATAATATTCTGCCCGAGCAGGAGAACGAATCCAGGACCTATTACTCACCAATAGTTTTGCACTCTTTTTATGTTATTAATGTTTTGTACTATGTATATGCAAATAACTATGTATATACATGTATACATACATATTGAGACACACATTATTCAATAATAGTCTATTTACACTAACTAGGGCGTTAGTTAGTGACCACTTTGGGTTAGCAAACTCTGTTTACTAACCCTACGTTGTCAGATACAGTGTATAGGTGCTGTCCTGTGAAATACAGGTACCTGTGGTCCAGCTACGATATTGCCTCGAATATTGAGCTAAGCTGGGATAAGCCGAAAAATATTAGCTGATATTGTTACCGATAGCATACAAAACGTACCATCATGCCTGTAATCCCCTACGGGAAAGGTAGAATGTAGGTAGAGGGTCGGGTCGGTAGATATCCGAATGCAAACCGTTGAAAATATGCACTTATATGTGTGAAAAATAGACCCTATATTAGTAGACCATAATCTTCACCTTTTGCATAATAAGAACAGAGTTAATTGATCAACAGTAGAACTATAATTGAATGATTAACGGAGATTTTTGTTGCTTCTCTTCAAAACAAGAGTGAATAGGCTCATTCTTCCTAAGTATGCGTCCTCCATCTTAGGACGCATCCGCGCTTTCCATCAGGCGGGATCGCGGCCAAACGCCAGTCTATCTTATTAAAAAAAATGGCTTCACTGTTTTATAAAACATAGGTCCCATTTTTAAAAAACAAGGTTTATTACCATCGTGTGCAACTCTAATCAAGTGCAAACTGAAAATATTCACACGTTTTATGGTCCAAGATGATACCGTAAAAGTGTAAACTGCAAACTGTTTCGAACCGGCATTTGTCATCACATTTTGACCAATTGACATTCAGACTTGAAAAGTTTCATTACAAAGTAATATACACAAATTGTAGTACAAGTTAATAATTAGTGGAGCCACGACAAAACCGCGTTACACAGAGCTGCAATGGCCAAGGTGAGCTTAATAAAAGACTAGAACAGTAATTACTACAATGTTATTTAAGCGACATCAACTAAGTAATAGCACGGTGTTCGCGGCAAATTGGCTAATGCTTTAAAACGGTACGTTTATATATGTAGATACTCTGTTCCGCAATAAATCGGTCTTAGTTACTTCTTTATAAATAACCCCGATAAGACATCCGAAGTGTCGCATTGTGCTGGCTAAGTGATCTATAACCATCGGAACTACAGGAGCTAACATTTCCATACGCCAATCTTTGTTGGTGGTTGGGGATTTTTTTACCTGTACGCCTTTATTCCCCGATGGGGTAGGTTGAAGAGTAGTAACCTCAAACAATCCACCTATTAAATTCTAGGTCCTACTATGGAACAGAAGGTATACCTATTGACATATACCGGGCACAAATCGAGGCTACGTGCTACTACTAGAAATTGCAAGTTAGAAAAATCCGATTGAACCAAACGCCGGTATCGAATCTAGAACCTCTGGATCAGCAGCCGCGATCGCAACCACTGAAACAACGTAGCAGTCACTGTGAAAGTATTGAAATATTTTAATAATAAAAATTACATTTTAATTTGCAATAGGCTCACCACCTATTCCATGGGACCTAAACGTAACTGGTGAAACGTGGGAGTGTATTACACTCCGCTGCCTTTCGGGGATTACAGCCGTGATGTCACGTATTACGTACGGTTTAATTTGGTTTTTTTTAGAATAATTGTAATCTAGAGGCATGTCAAAATTATATACCTATAACAGTAATTCGTACGATCCGTATTTACTCTGAATACAGTTAGGAAACTAAGTAACAACTGAAAAGGTCATCCGATAAGGATATTTGCGTTGAACCGACAAAGGGTTCAAATATTTGTATATTGTTACAATAACGTCGACTCGTCCAGTTGTTTCTGAAGCGCTCGCTTATACAAACTTACATATATATTATGTATATGAACAATGTCCTTAAATGTATGAACAAAAGTGAAAACTGCAAATTCAGCTGCAGAAATACAAACGGTTAATAATAGCGTGTACAGTCACCAACCCTTTTATTGTTCCAGTATTGACTATGGGTCTTCTTTCAGGATGAGAAGGGTTATAAGGCGTCTGCCCAACTAGCCAATGGTAGGATACCAGACCTTACACACTTTAGAGAGC
Organism: Parelbella polyzona; assembly: GCA_018244815.1. Classification (NCBI taxonomy): domain Eukaryota; kingdom Metazoa; phylum Arthropoda; class Insecta; order Lepidoptera; family Hesperiidae; genus Parelbella; species Parelbella polyzona. Next base: position 1,641 of record DWMF01000686.1, on the reverse strand, counting down.
ATTATGAGGAACTCTAAGATGTGTTCCTCATGTTTCCCTTAACTGGAAATGATATTCGAAACTTAAAACCGCTCATAATCTTTCAAAGAATTTAAACGCGCATTATGTTTTGACACCAGCAATCTGGAGCGGAAGACTATAAATTAACAGACAATCACTGCTTTTAGTCTTTATATGAAACAAAATAATTTGTGCGTGAAGCTCATAGAAGTGTAACTTCTTGCTGATTATAACTATGTAGATGCAGAGAGTTTTCTTACTTTATAGCCTTGAAATATGTTATTGTTACAATGGAACAAATGTTTAATTAATATAAGGCCACAAATTTGCCTCAGATGCCTGGAATCATGTAGGTTTTGGAAGGCTAGGAAGGAAGGAAAGCAATTTTTTTTTATTAAACCAACAGCTATGCAAGCGCTAAAATACGCGGTATGGGACGGCTGACGATTATTCAATGCATGCCGAATAAGACCCGACGCATGTCTCATTGAGAAAATTAATTTCTATCTAACAGCTTTGTCTCTCTACTTGTATTTATGTTTTATATGAACTTTACTCAATTTCATTAACATTACTGTTAAAAAGTATTATGGTGAAGTAGGACGAAATAAAGGTTAAACATACCATAAATTGTATAATCAAAATGCAAAACAAATATTATGGTATATAAGTAATCACACAAAATATGAATTATTTAAAAGAAATTTTGTACTATTCATTGTGAATTTAATTGAACGCGTAAGTCACGTGTCCAACACGGCCCCTATCTACGATCTTTTCACCCTACTCCGCGTGTGGCCTTAAATTTTTATAACTCTTGAAAATTTTTAATGAAGCTTTACTTCAATCCGTAAATTGTTCTAAAAGTAATATCATCATCAAACATATAAGTGTCGTCTTCAAACCAAATATACAAAGGACATTTTGTCATCGATATTACTACAATTCTAAGGTTGGGTACAAATTCGAATTTAATTAGATAGAAATCCATTACAACTGTTAATGAATATACTTCTGCGTGCCATAAATATAACTTACACAAAAAGCTATTTGACCATCAACAATGCGTAGGTACTGAAGAAACTATTAACCATAGAAAAACTCTAGAAACTTCCACAACACTATTAGAATAAATTTTCTTTGACATAAGGCGTAGATAGTAAAAACGAAGGTCTTCAAATCCCTAGAGAAATGTCTGAGAATCATGTCAACGTGGAGGGTTAACTTACAACCCCCAAAGTAATAAAAGTCAGGGACACAAATTGACAATCACAAGGTTGTGATAATGCAATTTCGCTATACTTCTAATACTTTTTTCACCTTCATGCTCATCAAGGTTATTACATATATTATGGCACAAATATTGCATTTCATTAAACAGTAGTATTTTTGACAATTGGCAAAGGATTTTATTCCACCATCCGTTATTTTTGATAACTTGAAATAGACTTGATTATACATAAATGTACCGGCTCAACTCACGTATATTTTTCGGGATGGCCCGACTAGTTTCGGACCTGTACGGGGTCATGTATATCAATACTCATGAAACATTTAATAGTGGCATATATATTAAACGCTCAGTTCAGTTATACTGTAACAACCCGCGCCCAATAACTTGAGACTCGTAATACAAACCCA
>DWMF01000685.1:0-13546 GCA_018244815.1 Parelbella polyzona | reverse complement strand
TTTAATTCGACCGTTTGACAGCGTGTGATGCTTAATTTTAAAAGCGCATAGAATCGTGAAAAGATAAAAGCGCGAAACCGGATTTGAACCCGAGCCTTCTGGCAGGACTTAATGTATTTAAAACAACCGGGCATGAAACCGAATTGTTATATAATAATAAAATGCCTTATTGTCCCGTAACAATCTACATAACAAAATTTATGACAAACTTAATGGCGAATAAAACAACGAAATGGATATGAAGACGGAGGTGGACGATATTTCTTCGTTTATAGCCCGTAATATGGCAGCGAAAATTTAACACGACGTGAACTGATTGAGAAGACAGTAACATTTGTTCTATAATAATAAAATAATAATTATTTGTTCTATATTTATACATATTCATTCATTTGTGTGTGTGTGTACACACACATATGAATAGGTACACAGTATATACCGACTCAAATAAACACCCATTCAAATTAGCCTGTATTTTAATATATACAAGGAAACAACACAATTAATATACATCAGGAAAAGTGGACTATTACTAAGAGCATTTCATTCCAGTCAAACTTAGGTCAGTTGTAGACCAATGAAAGTGTTTAGATACTACACATTTAGTTTTCTGCGTCTTAAGCTTTTTAGAAAACCTACTCGTATTGTTTGATTATGAGTGGCAAAATAGCCCTTTCAGCCTTCATTTGGTTTTTGTAGCGATTGAACGTTTCAGTACCTACTTTGTTTATGGTTAATTTTGTTTTTTAGATATTTTACACACCCGTACACCAATCTTAGGCGATTAATACGAAGCTGTAATGTGAACATTCTAAAACGCTGTAACATAAGTTTTGGTAAAACAATACCTTGTAATACTTTAAGATACTTTGTTACGAATCCCCTTGCGATTCATGTAGCTACTTTGTCAATACAAAGAAAATACGGGAGTGAGACGTAATACCATTAAAGGCATTATTTATAAGAAGCTTAAGTTCTTTTTTCTTCGTTCACTCGCAAACGATATGAATTCTTTAGATAACAAATAGTCGCATACCGTTATCTAAAAATCTGTTAATAATTCATAAATAATATGCTGTTAAGATAAATTAAATCATATAATGACGTATTCTAAAAGTAATTAACATTTCTCGTATGTTTACAGTGCATTTCATTAATTTCAATTTGTCGGCAAACGTTCCCGAAACTACTCGTCAATATACATATAATAAATGTATTGTATAGATTTTTATACTGGAGTAAATGTTTTATTGTAGAGCGAAAAGGATTTCTTTTTAGTTAGATTTGAATTTGGTTGATGTGTTCATATGTGGCACAATTTTATTGATTAAGACGTAGAATTGCATGTGGTACCTATAACGAACAGGTCCTATGTAGCAATCTCCTGTTTAGAATTGAACTATTAACGTTCTATTATCTGCCACGACTAAGGACCGCTTAGATATTTAGTTCCTTCTCCACTGTGTATTTTGAGATATGGTATTCCGGAAGGACAAATCTACTCATCCACAACAATACAGTTCGTTTTAGACAAATTGCTGTATATAGACTACGCGCTCTTTGTTTATAAACGTGATATCATCAGCTCGTTTCACTCCACTCATGGACATAACCCTCCCCTGAGCTGTTTTCATCATAAGCCGGTTGGGTATCGCAGAATTGTTTCTCGCACCGGCGACGCAGCTGCCTGTCGGCGGTTAAGGTGTTTAGCCGTGCCTTGCCAGCGGCCAGGAACTTCGACTGTGCGATATACGTATCATAATACCTACCATTTTAAAATATAGTAAAAATGTACATGACCGATGATAATTATACAATGAAAACATACAACCGAACTGTATACATTTAAGAGTTTATTAACGAACTTTCCAGAAAAAACAGCCGTGAACACACGCTTATTACCAATGATCGAAGTTTACAGTTCCCAACTTGGGTACATTTCGCGGGAGTTTTAATTGAATCGTATTGAACAAGTAATGAAGAGACGTTCACGGACAAATTGACAAAGTTTCAAGGTGGTGCAAACGACGTGGAACTCTGCGTCGTGGAGTATCCATTAACAATCCATTCAAATGAAGACGTCTCTCGTAAGTTACCTCATTCGGACAGTAACAAATGAAGCATAGAAGATACCTGTCCAAGATGTTCCACTGTGAACTCTTGGATATGGTTTATTGAAATCCGTTCGTCGTATGTTTTCAGTTCGAACATGTAGTTTCTAATCGAAGACGTCCTAAAAGAAGGCAGGGTTAAAGGTTCTTTCCATAGACGAGCATAAACATATGACGGCATTAGTGAGTGTAGGAGAGGCAAAAGAACTCAGTCGAGACCGTAAAAACTGGAAATCGCTAGTCTCTGCTTACTTTTATGGGCAACAGGCGTGATATACGATTATGTACATCGTTTCTATCGCGGTTTTACGACAGTTTTCCTTATGATATCTACCTGAAAGCCGTCAAGGCTTTACATATAAGCTATCATGTTATCTAGTAACGTAACACGACGCCTGTGATCCCCGCAGGATTAGACAGAGGAGTGTAGAACACTCCCGTGTTATCTAGTAACTTCTATAATAATAAAATACACGCGCAGAGTTGTAGAGTAGAGCAAAAACGTAGAGTCGTGCAAACATTGTGATTCGCATATGGAATGGTAGACGCAAAACAAAATTAAAAACTGACCTAGGAGCAAATGTCAGTCATAGCGCTTCGTAGCATTCCGTATTTTTTCGCTTAACTCTACACAACAAACGAAAGAAGCGACGGAGCGGGGGAGAACAATAAAATAAAAGGGAAATTGAAAACCACCGTTGAAAGCAAATTTCTTAACAGTGGAAAGAAAAAAAAACTTTCCGCAGTAGTTCGATATTTGGAAAGGAAGTTCGATTGAAAGTTTATTTTTAGAACGCCTTCCCAGGGATAGTCAGGACAGCGGTTGTCAATTCACTCGTTAATCAAAAAACATATAACATAAAATATATCTATAAATAACGAAACTGAATCGAAATGCCCTCACACTAACTTTCTTATATCGTGGTCAATGCACGAAGATAATGTAAGCACGGACAAGAGAAATTCATATTTCAACAGAAAATGTATAACTATACATATTTGTCGAGCTGGTTCTGCTTTATTAATCTATTATATTAATAAAAATATACATTTAATTCGCATATCGATAATAATTGTTAAGTAAAAATTGTTATGACATTATAATTTAACAATCAACTGAAAAATTATAACCATACCATCAACCGACGGAAATTTACTTACCACGAGGAAAACATCGATATTTAATCTTTCTTAGACCAGAGGTTTCCCAACGCGAATAAATATTAAAAAATAAAAATAAAAGAACAAAATATAGTGAGATTTTTAGACACAATAAAAATAATATTTGAGAAACGCTGACTTCCATACTTCAGAACTTTTTGCTCTTTAACGCCTGAGGGAGGTCCGTTACGTATTAAATGCCCTCTTTTCACGGAAATAAAACCTTTAAGGCTGTGCTCTCTCTACAATTCTCTACTAAAAAACAACGTAACCTACATTCGTTGAATTTAATTATACCGCTGAATTTTATTAGGCTGCCGGGGCTTTATACAGGAGGCAGGTTATATTTTCATATCATTATGAAAACATTCATTATTATATTCATAAAATAAATAAAAGCGTATGAATTTTATAGCGGCCAAGGAATGGGATATAGGGTGTCGTGTTTCCGAAGATATACATATGTATGTAACATGAATATGATGAACAAACTCTCCATTGCAGATAGCGGGATAGCATTAACCTTTTCTTCTTAATAAGCTCGATGGTGGTATATCAGTATACATAAATAATATATAATGCAGAGTGTCAGAGCGGGAGTTAAATCATTTATTATTAGCCAATAAACCCGAAGCGAGCTAATAAACAATGGGTCACTGCGATAGCCGAACAAACACACCGACGGCGATATACATACGTAACAGCGGACACAAATAGAATTATAGCAATCGATTTTGATTTAACTGCTAACTAAACCACGGCATGCTCGTACATACATATAATGCGATCATCGGTGATATCGCTAGTTCTCATAAAGAACACAATATTTTTTTATATTAATACCACCGCGTCAGATCCCGGACGGGATAGGCAGACAGCGACAAGTTTCAAAAATCAGTATTCAACAAAATAAAGAATTCTTTTTAAATAACCAAAGTACATAACTTTATAAATTAAATGCACTTGGTTTTACAGTATCTATTTTATTCTCCTAAACACTAAAAACTCGCGGCAAATAAATCAATTTGTAATAATAAAACCTTTATAGATACATATAATATCAACTGCTGGTCGAGAAGTCGATTACACTGATTCTTGGGTCAAAGGTTGTAAGTACAACTCCCAAACAAATGTAACATTTAGAAGATGAGAAAGAATGTTTCTTCTGTGACTTGGTATTAAAATTATTTCTTTTTTTATCTACTCGTACATATGCAGATAACCAGTCTTTTGGTATTCTCTGCCTAGTTTGGTGTCATTTGATAATGAGTTGTTACAAGATGCTTTTATCATTAATATAATCCATATTTGATTACGGGACGCTATGAGAACTGTGAGATTTACGTAATGACCGTCGTACATGGATCGTACACAGTAAAGTACCGAAAAATAATGCGTCAATATGTAAAGGGTTTATGCAGTTCACAATGTTTCGATATTTCACAGTGTTATAGTATAAACTGACGGTGTTCACAATTATACGGGTGCATTGTGTACATGTGATGTAATAACGTTAACTAATAAATATATTCTTAACTGTACGATAATGTGGACGTGCATGTCTCTCTGAATCTGTGATGCTTGGTTTATATAGAACTAACATACCTACTTATTGTCCGTTAATGTGGGTAGTTGCACAATTTTGTTACTCAACGAATGACAACACATTAGCCAAGTTGGCAACACTTTTTTCTACATAAAAGTACCGTTATATTACACAGATGACAATGTTTTCTAACATAGTCATTAATTACCTTTATTAGGCGTGTGTATTCATTAGCAACTTTACTGCACCTTACATTTGTCAAGGCGACCGCCACTATAAAAACGACCTATAGAACAGCAAGGGCACAGTTAAAAGGCTTGGCAGTAAAACAACCACATTAAAAACTCAAGCTTTTAAGACGTCGCGTGTAAGCGGGGTAGGTGGATAGTGGCAATAGGGGCAAAGTGTCGATGACTCAAAGGTTTTCACATTCTGATTCAGAGTGATGTTAGGTGGTTAAGCATGAATAGGCTTTGAAGACTGCTTAAGGTGCCAATGATAGCTACAATGGTAATGAATCCATTTTATGATAAATAATAATGTAAATTAAAGATATTTTATATAAGTATTTTACAACGTTTTATGTTTTTCATGTATATTCTGATTATTAACCACTGATGCAAAAAGAGGGGTGTTATAAATTTAACACGTGCGTTTGTCTGTGGCATCGTAGCTCGTAACCGAATGGACCGATTCGATTTTTTTGTTCAAGCTCATCGTAGCTCGTAACCGAATGGACCGATTCGATTTTTTTGTTCAAGTGTTGGCGTAAGCGAGATGGTAGCTATAATTTAAGAAGATCTGTATAGGCGTTTAATGATCTGACACATGCTTACATATATTTCTGCTACATGTTTGCTGTTATTTATTAAAAGTATATAACAAAAACATATATCAAAATCTCTTATTGTTTTATTCAATGTATTCTTTAAACCGCAATCGGCGTTATTATTTGGAGTAAAGCAATATTTTAATTAGCTTTATTAGAAACGGACACGCTATAGACTACGTTAAAAAACATAGAGCGGGTGGCTAATCCGAATACCGTCACGCGAGAGCTGACGTGCCGCGCGCCGTCCTAACCGAGAATATTGGTTTGAATCACGTTTAAAAATCGCCACGGATGGTGCTATAATATTTATTATAACATAAAATCTCGCCTGTATTTAGTCGAAGGTATAGGCAGAACAGTATGGCACAGTCCCACGTTTCACCATTTATGTTATATGTTCCAGTGAGGAGTAGGGGATGAGCCTATTGCTATACACCGGACACAAATGCAGACTCGGTGTTTCTAATAGAAATTTCAAGAAAACAAATTATTTCTTTGTTCAACCCAAAGATCTAACCTAGAAACTCTCGCTGAGACTTCGCACTTGCTACCACTAGAACAACGCCATGGTGTTTTCAATAACGATTATTGTTTGCCAGTGTCAATACAATACTGAAGCCAGGCTTTCATCGGTATTCAAAATCACAATTTCTACAACTTCAGCTAGGTGATTCTTGGAGCATTCAGTGTTTAATGTTCTGCTAAATAGCTTTGAGGTTTTGATTGAAGTAAAAGCGTACCTATACGGGTATGTCTCATCCTATAACTTCAACAATGGCGACACACTCTGCCTCATTACTTTCCACTTCGAACATTGCGTTTTATAAGAGAGGCTGGAGTAGGTACTACTTCCCAGTTAGGATGGCTCGTTTGGATGGTATATCTGTATAGTATATATACATACATAGAGTTGACAACAATATAGAATAAATAAAGATATGCTTTAGGTCTAAGGTCGATGTCCAGCAGTGGACCCATACAGGTGATGAATAAAATGAGGTATATATATGGTTGAATTTAATAGAACAGATTCCTTTACTCTAAACATTTAGAGGACAAGAACCGACGCCTCTTGGAAGTTTTTTCATTCCCGCCAGCACCAGAATCTTACTGCATAAGTTGAACGAACTTCCTTTTAAAAAAATTACTTTAGTCAAAAAGTGAAATCATATGAAAATCTTTTACAATTATCATCAATGAAACATCAATTCTTATTTCTTGTTCTTCGGAATTAATATAAATAAACGCAATAAGCATATATGTACATTGTGCAATAAAAACTATATTTAACTATGAGAATAAATCCCTTGTCTACCGCTAAGAAGTTGTCAGTTACAGGTCGTTTTTGTTTACGTCAACAAACTATTCCTGAAGGAAATAACTATGGAGGTACTTGACAATAGAGAATACACTTTTGTAAGGTTTATTCTTAACCACTGTCTGAATAAATTGAAAGCGAAAGTGTTCTTTGTTTCTTGTCTTGTCTTGGTATTGAAATAAAGATTTTAATATTATAGGGACAGATAGTTTAAAAGGCAAGTTTGGATAGTATAGTACATATCTATCCTGGAATATTCTGAGAGTATTTTATTTTTAAAGCATTGTTTTTTTTATACACCGATTTTAAATAAAGCTCTGTCAGCTTTATTAATGTTAACTTATTGTTAGACTGCGCCGTTGGTCGAGTGGTTGTAAGCGTGACGACAGCTCGAGAGGTCATGGATTTGATCCCCGCGTCGGGTGCTATTGGGTTTTCCTAACTTGAAGTTTCTATTAGTGTCTCGGAGTTTGAATTTGTGTCCGGTATAATCGGCTCACTCCGTATTCCATAGTGGGATGTCACTTACATATTGTTCATCTTTACTTTTATATTTATGTTAGGATCGCACGAAAAAGGATCTGCTCATTTTTTACAATATGACATATGTATATAACAATTTAAATATCGTTACAATTATAGTCAACTGCGGCTTTCGTGAATGTATGTAAGGATCCCAAAATAACAGTCGGAAAAGATTTAGGCACGCGGCTTTTATTATTTTTATTACCGGGTTACTTTGTTTCATAACATATATAAATGTATAACGAGTGAATTCGTAACTCCGAATGCCGTCACGCGAAGAATACCGTAACGAAGTTGGACCGAAACATGGCTTTCGTTCTATTGCGTCTGGCTTTATGAAAATCTACGTGTCACGGCGGGACAAGCAATAACATGTTACTATTCATTGTTGTATGTAGGATCTGGCTATTAAAGCATTCAGACAAAAATAAGTTCTTAGCTCTTCGCAAATGCATATTGTTACAAAAAGTCACATCTGCAATTACCCGAAGGGCTAGGCAGAGAAGTGTAGTTAGTACGCTCTCAAATTTTACCAGCTGTATCTACGTCTCATCATATAATAGGTGTGAGCACATTACTTTAAGATCGATTAGAAAAAATAAACTTGAAAAGGCAGTCTTAACGTTAGTACATGTTCGTTCATTAATCAGAGCACGACTTCTTTTTCTATTCATTGCAAAAACTTGACAAAAACGAGAAGGAAAATATATTTCAAACTCTCCGTTTCTTTTTACCAATACATCTGTCCAACGACTGAAGACATTTCTATGTGGTTTATTTGTTTAAGATTTGATAGAAAAGCAACAGAAAGAAATGACATCAACCTATATCCATGTAACCCAGTTTTCTAGTCTATCCGTACTATAGTCGTATTGAGCTTCAATCGTCATAAGCAAAATGTTATGGGTAATAACCAACATTTTACGATCTATCCTGCGAGATTAGTTCGAGAGGAGGGACGTATCTATTTCTTGATTTGACTCCAGCGTGTGTCTCCTAACGCGTACAGCAACATGACAAAACTAGTTGATTAGGATGTTACTTATATGTTAGAATGACACTGTTGCAATCGATAAATATTATCATTAACGACGTGTAATAGAAATCGCGGTAGGAAAATTTCTTTTTATTAACAACCTTATATGTTTGGACTATTTCCATTTCATTTCTGATGTAAAACTAAGCCGAGCTTGTACCTACTGTTGTAATTGGACAAACACATGTTTATATAAATATTTCTATACATAAACAGTGAAACAAATAGTCGTGCTCATGATATGATAATAATAATAACAGTCCATTGTATTGCAATAAAAAAGAAATCACGCGTATTATTTCGTATTGCTAAAATAATTAATTATAAATTTTAATGTACGCATGTCATGTAGACGGTAATAACAATGATAGTAATGCTGTTATAATCCGCAGGTGGCATAACGTCGTTCTCGCCGATGATCAACAACGCGGTGCATGTGATCATGTACAGCTACTACCTGCTGTCCGCGGAGGGAAGCCCTGCGGTGAAGGCGACGTTAATTAGATACAAGAAGTGGCTCACAATCATGCAGATGGTCGGTGATTTAACTGTATCGGATACATTTTATATTTATACGTTGTCTGTATTTATTACAATACAATAAATACAGCCATTATTATTAATATTATTATATATGTGTTGTGTGTTGTGCTGCGTTGTATGTATTATATTATATACATCTTGTCTATTGTTTCGTAGCGCTTGCTGTACTGGCGTGGTTTCAGTTTACAGTTACAACTGTTAGCTCTTCAATGGGTCTATTGCTATTGATAAAATTTTTTAAGTTCCTATCGCTGTCATGGAATTTAAACCATTCATTTAATTTCTGTCAGTATGTTTGAAAATAGTTGAAAGCTCTTGAATCCGAGATTGCTCACTAAATTGGTTTTCCTTCCATTACTACCGGATTAGCGCGGTGGAATCGGTAAGCTCTAGGCTTAAATATGGCTTGAAGAAAAATGTGTCTACCAGCGAAACATTATTGGACGTACCGGATTATTAAATTGCAGTGTGAAGTGGCGTGGTCTATTAAGGCATCAAATCAGTAATTAGTAACGAGTCCAATATTGACAAACTTCGGTGAACCTATTGTTCAAGATTCAATTATTGAAGCACTAATACTAATTCTTTTTGGCCCCTAAGGAGCAATGTTCACACTATAGTTCCTTTTTCGTAGTGCAGAAATGTTAATTACTACATACAATTCCCGAGTAACTGTTTGAAAAATGTGCTTTATGTCTTCAAAAAATAGTTATGATCAGTATGATCAATTCCAAAAACAATTGAATAAATAAAACCCTCCTAATACTCACGGGATACAATCACCTGTAGGTGTTATAGTTTAGTTAAGTCTTTCTGCAGTTAATTCTATATTCTTTTTCCAGGTCCAGTTCACAATAATGACCCTGTACAGTGCCCAAGTCTTCCTACCGAGCTGTCCAGCACCACTCGGGACAACTATAGTGTACTTTCCCAATGTCATATTCATTTATTATATGTTCTACAAGTTTTTCAAAGAGAACTATACAAAAAATAAACAAAATAAACACAGCTTAAACAAAAATGGAATTTATACCAAACAAAAATAATATTTTATTTATTAATTATTATTTTTCAACTACACAACTTTTAATACCTATATACTTTAATAAATGTAGTGAAAGTAAGAAAATGGTTTAATATAATTTAAGCCACCAGTCCCAGGTGTAAACTTACTAAGTTGCTTCAAGAATTGTGACTTTGTAAATGCAAAAAGCTTTACAATGACATAAACAAAAGTATAAGAATCAAATCTTCCTTCATATGTAGTTTTTACTTCTTAACTCACAACAAAATAGGCAGGGTGGCATGTGATAGAACATATTATTTTCCAGCAGACATATTAGAAATTTATCTATTATTACCACTAAACATCTTTTTCACATCATCATGATTCACATTGCGATCCACTTTCGAAAGTGCTGTAAGAGGATACAGGCAAAGGCATGAAGTACTCCATTATAGTCCTCATGACTTCAAAGTCATCTGAAGTTATGTACAAATGGTTCCCTAATTAACCAGTTGTACCTTAATTTGGATGACATTGAATTTAAAAAAAATACTATGGTAATTGAATATATCAATAGTATACACAATTTTATATTTCTGCTGTGACTGCAAAAATCACATAAGCTACTGTGATGTTACGAAGTACATATTCAACTCCATCTGGGCTATACTAGTTTAATTTACTTCAAGCATTTTTGGTGCTTCTTGTAACCTTAATAAACAAATCAAAATTCAAGTATTTAAACTACATAATATATGTGTCGAACTAAAATTGCTCATTTGCTCAGTCATAGCTAAAGTTTATTTTAGCCTACATAAAAACAGAGTTTTAGAGAACAATCATGTTAGTAAAATAATAAAAAAAAGAAATGTTATAAGACAGGGTACAGCAAGAGTGTTATTAATAAAATAGCATATCATTGTAATAATGATCTTATCACTTGTGGTAAATGGATTTTCTGTCATTGTATTCTTTTAAATATTGAAATACACGGTTCATATAAATAATTATAACTGATGAAACAAATATATAAATTTTATATATTATTTATTATTATTTATTATTTTATATACAAATATAAAAATTATAAATATATAAATCAAATTAATTATATTGCAACTAGAACAACCAATCATAATAATCACTAGCAATGAAAATTATAATATGATAAACATGTGTGTAATGTCAGTATGACACTTCACTGTTTGAAAACAGTTATAAATAGTATCATGAGCATACTACAGAGAAATACACAGTATGATATCACTTTATCATCACACCTGTTTTATTTATCAGATATTGTAATAAAAATAATTGGAACATTTTATCAATTAATGTTTCATTCAGTAGCATATAAAGTATATCATTTGTTTAAGTTGATGTCATTGTGCTAACCACTGTCCCTTACAGACAGAATTATTAAACATCTAACAGATGCTAAATTATTAAGAGAATTAACATTTATGTATTTCTGTACACAGGCAAATAAATTTCACAAAGGCTGTAATAGCTTATAAAGTTTTTAAAATATCAATATCAAGCTAAAGTTTTCAAAATATCATTATCAAGATGAAATATCTCAATTTAAAATCCATAATTTTATTAGACTTTTTTTTCAATGCCTGTAAATAGTAACTGCAATGTTGATTCAATATTGTTCATAAATATTATAAACAAAAAGAATAAGTAAGAAAATTCCATTTGGCATTCAGTACACCGTAGTACCCTTTTACATATTTAATAAATAAAGTGCATGCAAAATTGTTTACAGGTGACCTAACAATCCATAGCAAAGTTCATCATATTCTAAATACTAGTTGTATTATTTAACAAGAATAAATATTTTCTATATGTATAGCTCTAAGTTTCTATTTATCACTGTGTTCTTCACTTAATAAGAGATTGTTTTTTTATTAAGTATGTTTTTAAAAATGTGATAACTTATCTGTCTAAAGGTAACACTTTTCTTTGTGCTTAACCACCTGTTTTTATATTTAAAGCAATATCCTTTAGTTGATAATAATTCTCCACTAGATAGATACTGCCTCACAAGACAGAATACATTTTATGAATGAAGATCGAGTATTTTTCATTATAATATTGCATACTTGCTATATATAAATAAAACTTCGCAGTTATTTAATTGAAGCTAAGTGTTTTATTGCAGGAACATTTCAAATAAATGTATTCACTTATCAGTGAACAAAGCCGGGGAAGAGTGGGTTAAGTGTTTTGCAAACAGACTGTCCAAGTTAATGTAAACAAAAACATTTTCATAACCATTATTATAGAAACATAATATAACCTACAGAAGTGGACAGTAATGAGTAGTTTCATAATTACCAACTTTACACTGTGAAGTACTGTGTTATATAGTTCGCTGAGGGATAATTCAATGTAAAGTCGTATAGTAATGTCATTTTACTTACCGTATAATAAGACAGCAAGCCCGCATTCTCGTCCAACACGAACCACCGGTATTGCCACCCCTTCATTACATTTGTCCATTTACTTAAAGATCCCTCCATCATGGTACCCGAAACTCAAAATTAACAGAAACTCATGAAAATAAAGACGGCGAATTTAACACTGCGCTACACTTCCAACACTATATAATCCATATGTTTGACGTTTCATTCATGGTGTTGCTCGTACCATACTAAATTCTTTCTGTCTATGCGCTTGTCACAAGTGTTGCTTATAATAAATATGAAACAGTTTTTTATAGATAACAATAAATAGAGCAATATTTAAATTAGAAGTCTTTATATTTTAAAGTTAGAGTTATGTTCTGTATTATTGAAATTATGTATAATCTTAAAAGTAAAACAAGGAATAGTATAAATTATTAAGTGGATATTTTGTTAGCAACACTCGAACATGGTATTGCCGTGTAGGCCTGTGGCGTTGTACATAGGTGTCTCTAAACAATAATATATTTAATTATTATAATTTGATGAACCTTTCGTTACTGTATATAGTAAAAATAGCGTAGTAGGTTAGGTACCATCGATAAAAATTTAAATACATGGCAAGATGAATTCCGATGATGCCAATAACGTAAAAAAAAAAGACCAACAACTTTACTAAAACAAGTCTTTATTTGTACAACCTGATTATCACTTTCGTAAAAAAAGTAACGACAAAATATATAACATCACGTCGTCATTAATTTAGTTATTCTAATGCTAAACTATTTACAAACATGTGTTGCCATTCGACTTTACATGTATCAATGTCTTCTTAATGCTCTGCCGAGTTTTGTTTTACTGTAGCCCGATGATATTAATACCTGATTGTTGTTTTCCGAATCTAAAGCGATTCCTGATAAATCTACAAATAATGGCACATTTTCTGAACCTTCTGCAACAGCATCATCATTCGAATTCTTACCAAAACTCTCAAGAGTTCCTTCGCCTTCAATAGCCAGTTGCTCAATATCTTTGCTAAGCGAGTTGTTTTCTGCAG
>DWMF01000684.1:0-13548 GCA_018244815.1 Parelbella polyzona | reverse complement strand
AGCCTGTAAGAGAGCAGCTAGAGCAGCGTTCAGTTCTGCCAATTTTCGAGCCGAAAGATTCTGCAGCTCTGCATGCTGTGGTGTATCTTTGCTCGGCTGCAAAATGTTATTATATTAAATGTTATACATGTAGAATATATTTTTAAAAAATCTAATTAAATAAGTTGGAAATTTTCACTGAAAGATACCTTATTGGTCAACACTGTAATATCTTCAAAGTTTTGCAAAAATTTCTCCGCTTCATCGATTTTCTTTCCGGCAGCTGTCGTTGTTGTGATAAACTGAATGCGTTGATTATCTCTTGACCGTGCTTCATCAACAGGTTTTCTATCAGTTTCTATATTAAAGGTTTTAAAAACAATTTCAGCGTTGTGTAAATATCATTAATAATGCTATTATATTAAAATAAAATGTCAGAACTTGGCTTGGCGCACTGCACGACAGTACACCTGTAGTGTGCAGCACGACCTAGATTAACTTATCAATTGTAAAAGAATAAATATGTACCATTTTCCATATCGCAAGCTTTTCTCAACTTGTCTAACTCTTTTTCCAGAATCTCTCGCCCCGTTTTGAGTTGATGTCTAAGATCTTGATGTTCAGGATTCTGGACTACTGGTTTCCATATATTAGCCAGTTCTTGAGTCAAATTGGAAACTCTATCGGCAGAAGAACTTAGCACCGATTGACAACGAATATCCGTTATGGAAGGTGCCGTTATCTGTAGGATGAAAAATTGAAATGTAAATATAATTAACCCTAATTACATAAACTCATTTGGTCAAGGAATTTAAATTAAAAACACAGGCATAATAACATGAAAAGAAATAGATTTACGAGAAATCTTACAGAACATCACGCCCAATAAAGAATATTGATGCAGTCTTCATTGCATGAAATTTACGTTAGGTGCATGTAATGCTTGGAAGCATTCGCTACCAGTCAAATCTTATAAGAAATTACAAATTATACTAAGCAGTCAAATAGATACCCACCAAAATAAATGAAAACAGCAATAAAAATGTTATCAATTAAAAAACAATACACTTGTAAAAAAATGTTACTTGTGCGATAGTAAGGAGAGCTTCAGCGGCGTCAACAACTTTTGCACCTGATTTGTCCAGAGAAAATCCAGTTTCTCCACCAACTTTTTCAGCCAGCTCGTACACACGAGCCAGCATTTCAGAAGTTTTCCCACAAGCATCTTTAGATATATCTAGAATCTGTGAACATTATTATAATATTATCATTAAATGTTACATTAAAATTAAATGTAACACTAAACTACATTAAACTAAAACTGAAACAAAACTTTCCCTGAATTATGTACAAGTATGTGACATCCAATCTGATATATGTACATATCTTCAGTACGATTAAAAATGTAGACGGATTAATTAGTAACTGAAATGTTTAAGAGGCTGTACTAGAACGTAGTAGACTGATAACAGCAGTACTTATCATTAATTGTGCAGTCATGTGTAACTGTGTTACAAATAAACAACACTGGAATGAATAGGTATTTTGAAAATTAAATAGTTTCCTTCTGGACTCTGAAATAAATTTTATCAGAAATAATTGTGTACCTGTTTTTCCTTTTTAGCATTTGCGCGAGGATTGAACATATAGCACAATTTTCCTGATGCGTCGGCAAATTTATTTGCAGCGTTATTTAATTCCTGGAAATAAAAAATTACAGTCATGATCATTTAGTTTCTAAAATACTGACAGAAATACTTCTTCATGTCGTAATCCCAGAGGTCACATTTGGATAATGGTCTATGAAGTTGACCATAGGCAGCAGT
Source organism: Parelbella polyzona (assembly GCA_018244815.1). Taxonomy (NCBI): domain Eukaryota; kingdom Metazoa; phylum Arthropoda; class Insecta; order Lepidoptera; family Hesperiidae; genus Parelbella; species Parelbella polyzona. The sequence goes on along the minus strand of DWMF01000684.1, from coordinate 11,743 downwards.
CATAAAATCATATGTTACCTTGAAATTGTCTTCCTTTACACTATCACATATAAGTTTATTAGCCTTCCATAGTGTTCTGAGGTTATCAAGCAGTGCTCGACGTTGCTTTTCGTCTGCGTATTGGTTAAGCTGGCCAGAATCTAAAAAATAACGAAATGTAAACTGCAATGTCATCTGCTGGACTCGAACCCAAAACAACACTATGTAAGGACACTTACTTTGAATAATCTCCGGCGTCAGCTGAGATATCATCACGATTAAGTTTTCAGCCGTATTGTAATCAGGATCAGTTGGGTCTGTAATAGAATGAATATTACTGCAAATGTATTATTGATCTTCAAATCATAATCATACCTTATTATAGTCGTTAGTACAAGCTTCATTTTTACTTTGATAACATTTTCACGTTGAATATTTTCAGAATATTTAAATACTTTATTTACATTTAAACAGTCTTATTTCTGTGCCTTTACAAAAACTGTATAACTTGTTCACCTGAAACGGCTTGAATAAAAGCAGCTACGACAGCATTGAGTTCAGCTAGTTTGTGTGCAGTGATAGCATGAAGTTCTTTGTACTTCGACGATTTTTTACTCAGCTGTAAATAATATATTACAGTAAATAACATAATACACTGCTTATAAAAAAAACATTATAATATCATCACTAATAGAATAAAAACAAAAAGTGAATTTAATAAAGTAAAATATTTTGAGGACTATAAACTTATTTCATTTGTCATCATTAAATGATTCTATATCATAAACACACGTTAATAGAAACGTCTGCATACTATCTTCCTTCTTCATGAGTTCGCTCCGGCATATAATTTAATCATATTGTTATACTCTATACGATTGCTATTAAAGAAAGTTTCAATTACCTTTTCTGGCATTACAGCGACATCATTGTTCTCATGTAAAAGACTTTCCGCTTCGTCCAATTTCCTCCTCACTGTCGACATTTTTGTAACAAATTTAAGACGTTGCTTCTCTTTTGAATTTTGGTCATTTTCGATCGTTTTCACCGGATCTATAAAAATGTATTTATCGTCCATTTAAATTGAAATGTATAATCTATTTTTGATACATTATTACCAACTTGACTGTCTCGTTGTTCGAGTGGTTGCAAGCGCGGCTGCTCATCGGGAGCTCCTGGGCTTAAATCCCGGATTGAGTACTATTGATTTTTCTGATTTAGAATTTCTATTATTGACTCGGAGTCTGGATTTATGTCCGGTTTTTAGCAATAGGCTCACCACCTATTTCATGGGACATAAACGTGGGAGTGTACTTCATTCCTCTGCCTATCGCTCCGGGGATTAAAGGGGTGATGTTACGTTTATATATTATTAACGATTTTATATACACTTTTGTTTTGTAACCTTTCACTCTTTTTTATACTAATTTTGATACAGAAATATACGTATCTGAAAATGTGAAACATGCAAAATATGCTTGATACAGATCATGTGAATATGACATTTTATTTCCGTTTGTAGATATGCACTTCATCAAGATCTATAAATTAAAGAAATTATCACAGTTTAGTCTTATATCGATACTACTTTAGGAGACCGTAAAACAATCTTCCATATTTCATGGTTTTTTACTTATTATTGTAATAAAGAACCTATCCCTTTTCTCTTTCCGCTATAGAACACAAGGTTTATATGAGAATGTAAATTTTACATGTTCTTTCAACATTAAAGAGAGTAAGGTCCAATCTTGAAATTGCAGATAATTTCGTGATGCGAGCTTCGTACCCCAGTCAATTGAAGTGGAAATTGCGAGCCCTTATACACTAACTAGGTGGTCACGGTATATACATATACATATGTATATTAGCTAACTACAGAATATTGGTGATCAAAAACAATTACCACTATCCGGCTGACAAGCATGTCGCAATTTTTTTAGGTTTTCTTCCAATAATTCTCGATCTTTATTAAGTAATTTTTCAAAAATCTCATATTCAGGCATCCTTACTATAGGAGTCCAGATAGATACCAATTCATTTAACCGATCGGAAACAGTATCTGCAGACGAAATCAGCTGGGAACTGCATCGCTCATCGGATATTGAAGGTGCTGTGATCTACAAAACAAAATGAAAATGTTCTGGTAGAAATTCGGTAGAACGAAAACAAATTTTTGTTTTTGAATAACTCTTCGACTCGGATCTGAAGTTAGAGCTTTAAATTTAATAATTAGAAAGGTACCATTTATGAATTTGTAACCAATATAAAATTTGAATAACAATGAATAGAAGAAAAGTATGTTAAAGGTTTTGGGAGAGAGGACTTTATGGTCTGCTTCTTTTACTATTGATATTACCTGAGCACCAATAAGCAGAGCTTTGCCGGCTTCTACAACTTTGCTTCCCGATTCATCCAGCTTTAATCCTTTCTCCCCACCCACGGCCTTAGCAAGCTGGTATACTTTAGCCAACATTTCTGAAGTTGTCTCAATCGTTGCTCTTGATATATCCAAAATCTTAAAATCAAAGAAAAATACTTAGAGAAGGAACCATTATTACATTACTCAAAATTTAAATTTTAAGTCTAAAGATTAGAATGTATATTTAAACTTTTGCTAATCATCCAAAATCTTCTAAAGTCCGAATCCTCTTAATTCCAAATCTTCTAAAGTCCAAAATTTACAATGAAAATTTATTTCTATACCTTGTTTTCCTTATCAGGATTACTTCGAGGATTAAAAACGTAATAAAGATTCCCAGAAGAGTTGGCGAAATTTTTTGCGGCTTCATGCATATCCTGAAACACATTTTTTTTAATTACCGTGTTTAAATATCCAAATGAATCAACGCCAACGGAACGACGGAACGGAAAAGATGAATCTTATACTTTAGATTGTAGAGAGAAATTTTCCAACTCGTATATTAAATTCAAATTCAAATTCTTTTATTCATTATTTGGTATATACATACACTCAATGAAAGTCATGTTTTACTTCGGCTTTGTGCGCCCCTCAGGCTATAGTAGACCGGGAGAAAAAAGCCGGAGAAAAAAACTCCCATTAAATAGTTCAGAATTTAGAGGAAAATGAATATACATACATATACATACATATATATGTAACGTTATGTGTGGCTTTTTCTTATACCTAAGGCGCAAGGAGTAAGTCAGAAAATCTTATGTATCATTTTTAAATGTGCACATTGATATAGCCTAAATAGCCATGAACTAAACATGTTGAGTGACGTTACAAAATAAGGATTATTTCTTCAACATTGCTTAAAGCGATTTTCTAGGATCACTGATATTATAAGAAATTATAATTCACATTCACGTCAATGATACTTTCCGTTGAGGATCCTAGCATCCTCCTATCAGTACAGAGGAATGCCACCAAGGAATTTTAATGCGGTAAGAATGCCACATAACCTGAAATCTTTTCCAGGATACCGGTGTACATTTTCAATGGTACCCTCAATATAAAACGATAAACGACATTGTTAACACATTGATACCCGTAGTTTTGTTTTTTGATAAATCACGCACTATTATGTTATACTAATCATATACAAGTGTAAGGAAGTCATACCTTGATGTTGTCGTTTCCAGCACAAGCGCAGAGGTCTTGCATCGCCTGACAAATTGCTACTATTTCTTGCAATATTTTACGTCTTTTGTTTTCGTCTACGTACTGACATAGTGACCTAGCATCTGAAAACATCATGATTGCCCTTCTACTATATGTTCTCATTTCACCTCAAATCCCTTTTTCAATATTAATTTTTGGCTTAACTTCTATATAAAGTAAGTTAAATTAATTGAAAATTAAGACATCTCCTAGTTTACTTTTTAGATTTTATTTTATGGAACTTTATAAGTTATTACAGATGATACAATATTTACTTAAAATAAAGTCATTTTATTCATGACTATGGCTACAAAATGAAAAATTACCTATCTCATAGTTAAAGCTTAAGTACCAAGAATTTTTATTACCTTTTACTAGTTCTGGAGTTAGTTCATTAATGAAGTTTATAGCTGTAGTAGCCGTCTCGTAATCTCGATTTTCAATATCTGCAAATTGAAGAATCAAATTATTGGTGTCATGTCTTACGATTTATTTATGAGTAAATACTTTATGTTCATTTATTACATTTTAAGTATTCTTCTTCTCGTAAGTTTTAACTATACCAATTCTTAAGCGCTTCTAAAGTTATAATATGTTTTTTTCATTAACTCACCAGCTGTACAATGAACCAAGGACGCCATCGCAGCATTTAATTGAGCGATCTTCTGCGACAGACTTAGTCCTATACGTGCTTTGTCGCCGTTTACATCCTTGATGGGCTAAAAACATTATTTGTATTGTAGAACTCAACGTTTGAAAATACATACAATGGGACTGTCCCATCGGTATAAACAGTACTCTTATCTCCAGTGAAACTACTGATCTAAGTACTGTATGTACATTATTATTACGTTTTTAAGTATTGTTTGTTTCACAAAAATTATTAAATAAATGAAATAAATAAACGTTTAGCTCAACACAATTAGAACTAATAACAAATTCAAGACTAAATGTTACAACTATTCATGCCATGCCATATGACCTACAACTTCTATTGTTGTGTCGTAAAGCTTCTATTCGCAGTACGTATGTTACAACATTCTTTTTTTATTTGGTTAACCTTTATTATCTCCTCATATTTTGAAAGTAATAATAAAAAGGTGATGTGTACATAATGAATCTCTATCTATTGAGTGTATTGTCTATGGTGTCTATTAATTTATCTTTGTGCTTATTAATGTGATAGCTAACCTAACCTAACCTAACCTAACCAAAGCATCAATTTGTGATAATATGTTTGTTTCGTCTTCATTATTAACGAGATGAAGACCCCCGCTATACAAGTCTCTCCGAAGGGCGTTTTTCCTATAATTAGGTACTACACATGCGTACGGGTTGGGGAACTTCTGCATTATGGGTCTATAAATATGTTTGCAAACGTTTATTAATATTTCTACTCACCTTTCCTTTATGATCTGTGGTAGATTGATTGAGTTCTCTTTCGATTTCTTCGGCGCTATGTTTAGCCGCCGATAAACTTGTGATAAATTGCAGTTTTTTCATTTTTTTGGCCTTTTCAGCTGCTTTGTTAACCAATTCAGACTCTGTTAGAAGAAAATCAGTGAATCAATAAATTTTTGTCAAGGAATACGGAATGTTAAAACGTCAAATTCCACTGAAGCTACTTGGTTATGGTTGAATTCTAGTTTTGTGGGTATAAAAAATGGATCGTTTAATAAAGTTCTTACCGTCCAAATCCCCATATGCTTTTTTCAGCCTCTCCAAAGTTTTCCTCAAATCTGTTGTTTTATCCTGTAATTCCTTGCCATGATTCTGATACTCCTTTTCCTCCACCAATGGTTTCCAAGTTTGTGTAAGTTTTTGAGCTGCTGATGATAGATTCTCGACAGCAGCTGTAAGAGCGCTCTGGCAGTGAGGCTCGTGAATTGTTGGTGCCACTAACTGAAATATTGTAATTTTTGTGACATACATGTTACACGTATCTATTATTAAAGACAAAGTTATGTTTTCAACAACAAATAGAAAATGACTATATAACGTGTACTCCGTATCACGGGTGTAATCGGAAATATTTGCAAATGGAAAATTAACTGATGGTGATTGTAGTGATGACGTTTGCCACTCATTCTAAGGTTAGCCGCTTTCTACAATAATTAACATTATCAATTATTTGCAATCCAAATCGTATTAACGTTTTGAGCATTCCGTAACATTCTTTAGCATCATATACGTTTTGAAATACCAAGTTTTATGCTATAAAATATTCTATGGCCTGTATGAAAAATCTCGAATCGGAACAACTTTCAGTACCTGGCTACAAGCAAGAAGTCCCTGCGCAGCATCAGCGCATTTGTCTCTAGCGTTGTCAAGGGCCTGAGCTCGAGGGTCGCTGTATGCAGATTTGTTCAGATCGTCTGTTTTCTTCAGAAGAAGATTGGCCTTGCCTCCCACTTCTTTGATTAAGTTTCGAATCTAAAGGTAAATAATAAAATCTATTTCTCCTTTCAATTCTTTGTTGAAAAAATCATAATTTGTACAAGTTTCAAGATTGAGACATAAAACACAACAAGAAAAACTCAAACAACAGTACACATTGCAGCCCATTAAATTTTTCCTGCGAGAAAATGTAACAAACGGATAATAAAATGCTAATAAATGCTGAAATGTCACATTCTAGAGCACATTAAAATAGGATTATTGACAACAAGTATAATGAAAATTCATATCACATTAAGTTTGCCTACTTTGCTAGTATGAATAATCATTGTAAAGGTCAATGGTTTTAGTTTTCATCTTTACCAAAACCATTTAAAAATGCTACCTCATGTTCTTTCTCAGGATCTATTGCAGATCCAGTCACTTCTTCACGATTTCTTGGATTGAACAAGTATATAAGTTTTCCAGAAGTTTTAGCATAGTTGTTCGCGGCGTCTTGTATTTCCTGCGAAAAAAGATGAAATGTAACTATTGGGAATATCTGCCAAATTTAGGCACAGTTGTTCACATTAAGTTCTAATCAGTAGAAAATTTGACTTTATGATCATGTCAGTCAGATAAGAGGCAAAATGTTCAAAGCAAGTAAAATCTTGTTTTTGTGCTCACCCACAACGGCTATTATAACTTAACTAACTTTACTTCTTTAAAAGTTTTTATTTACAATTCCCCTCCGTGAAAATCTTTACAGCTTCCTACGTATTAAATCGTTTTCATCAAATTTACAAATGAATTACATATTAAGCACCTAAAATATGATTAGAAAACAACTAAAAATGCAAAACATTGTTATAATAAGAGCAAAATCAAGTCCGATTAGTAAGGTTACAAAAAGATGTGTAATAATAATAATTTAATCCCGGTCAGTATTTTAGTAAAATTATTTAATCATACAATTGGTGCCTTTCCAGTTTTTGTTAAAAAAAGTTTTATAAATTACACTGACCGATCTCTCATTTGTGACAGACAGAGCACACAACGTGTTTAAGCTCTCGCATAGAGCTTTTATCTTCTCCAGCAGATCTCTTCTATTTTCTCCATCTTTAGTGCTGCTTAAAGCTTTGGCATCTGAAATCATTAATCTTAACGAAAACTAATGTTCACATCACCCAGAGTGTCCCAAGGCAGGTGCTTGTAAAATGTAAATACACTATAAGAAATAACCTATTGTTTTACTTGTTTACAAAACCGTGATTTTTCTTTTAATATCATCAATTAGTAACAATAATATCTTGGGACAAGTCATACGTGGTCCTCGATGTTAAACTAACTAGAGCATTTTCTTCAATTAGCAGACATATTATGCTGAACGTGTCTACGTAAATAAATATTTGTGTAATAATGTATTGTTCATTAAATATTATTATTATAATTAAAATTCTCAACCAGCTATTGTCAATGACGTTAACAGGACAGTAATACATATTGATGAACGCTCACCTGTTATCAATGACGGTGTGAGCTCATCGATGGTCTGCATAGATTTCATCGCCATTTCATAGTCAATGTTCTTTGGATCTAAGTAAAGAAAATATGTATACTATTATCGTTATATCACCTCGCCGAGGCCCTTAGCTAGTCGACAGTCCAATCGTATTAATTTTATCTGTTATTCGAGAATAACATCTTTGATGTCTCTAAGACACTGAGACACCGTTAAGAGATGGCTAACGCAATGGAGCCACGATCCTTAGCAGTGAGGGTGCGAATCACGAAGAAGAAGAACATAAGTTTATAAGAAGAAGATAAGTAGGTAAGTTACGGTGCAAAATCTCAACATAGGTCTATATTCAAATCTCAACAAGTGGTTAAACATACCCGCGCCAGCTGCCAGAAGTAAAGCGACAGCTGCATTAAGTTTGCCCAGGCTGTCCACCGCAGAGGCTTCAACCTTCGTCGCATCGTCTTAATTAATTCCTGGACCTTCGTATGGCTGTCATATATAAGTAAACAGTATCTACCATTACAATACTTATACTAACTATTTGAAGAATAAAAAATTTAACTAGATGGTTTAAATACTGAAAATTACAGAAACGTTAACTTTAAACGTAAACGTAAACTGTATGTGGATACTGAAAAAAATATAAAACTCCTTTATAGTTAAGTTGAAATTTCTTAACCGCCAATTCAATACGGGTACTTGCAGTTCCGAACAAAATATAGCATTGCAAGTAGTTGTTTAGTGAAAAACATGGAAACTTGGTAATTAAATATACGTATGAATTTAACAGACTTGAACTTCGTGACGGCAGTACTTTCAGCGGCACTGACACGCTTCGACTGTCTCAATCGTTCGTTCAAAACTATTCGAGAAAAGGTGTATAAGACTTACGGTCTCCAGGTCTTCCATAGCTTGCTCTACATTTTTGTTGGCAGACGACACTATTGCCAAGAAAGAAGCTCGGCGTAACGTCGCCTCTACTTTCTCATCTGCTATGAAACTCTTGCGCGAGCGCTGTGAAAACAGAAGACTTTGGAATATGTTCTTTTTATCTTCAAGTATAGTACATAAATTCGCAAGCAAGAACGATAAATTGTAGAGTTCAGAACATGTACATTCGTTTAATGCCATTATCATTATCTGACATTTGTATAGCTGTGGCCATCTACAATGGTAAGTAATGTGAGAATGTAGTATGTGTAGTTTCTCGCGATATGTAATGAGTAGTGCAGGGAATAATACTGTCACGGAAGATTGTATCTCGAAAGTTCGCTGTCCGTTACATATTGCGTCCACATAGATATATATATATAAGAGTATTGTTGCGGACGTAGTTAGAAACTTCGCATTGTCGGTTACGTATTGCATATATCTAGTCGTACACATAAGACTACTTAACACGACAAGCGTAAACTGATAAACTTGTGTATACATATGTGGTATGGCGCAGGATGGTTATAAAGTCCCTTTAAGCCATACTTTGACCTTTGGACTTGAATCGAAAAAGAAATCTAATCAAACATTAAATTAGTGCACATTTTCAAGAGCGTTATATAATGCACCCTTACCTTCAACTGTTCCCTTCGATTTCGGATCTTGGGGTCGAATGCGAATAATATTTGTGTAGACAATTCTGCTATTTTCTTTGCAGCATCTTCAGCTTTCTGCAAATTATCTTGTGATACCTAGAAATAGTATCGAAAATTCATTAATGTCTTTTGCTTCGCATCCACATACTCGAGTGATAATATACAGAAGGCATGCAATGTTTTGATACTATCGGCTATTGCAATTCAAGTGTTTTGCTCGATATGTTTTTCAATGTGGGTCGCACGACTGGAAACATTGACTCTCAAGTCGGTGTCCAATTTTCCAAGAGTCCACAATGTCTAATGCCAATGTCCAGGTGTTCACAATCCGAGTGGTAATTTACACCCCGTTTATAACGCACCATAAGCTACTTTATGACAGTTTAAGAACAAATATGACCTACTGCAAAGACAGCAAAATCTTAGATCTCTGAGTTTTACTCTTCAGAACACCCTAAGACGTTACAATATGCTTAGCACATCCATCACATGAATGAAAATAAATATTAATAATTACTTACAAGGTCCGAGCTCTCAGTAACTTCCCTGAAGTTTTGAAGATGTCTGCAGAGCTCATCCAGCTCATCCAGAAGTCTCTTTCTATCCTCTTCAGTATTTTGGTGCTTCGCTAACTCTCGTACACCTAATGATAATATGTATTATCATTGATGCTAAAATAATTTGGCAATTTGCTACAGATTTAGTATTGTCTAGATAGACATATGTATTTCATTTGCGGTTAATCATAAAACTGAACATATTTTTTGTTATGATTACATATGTATGTATATATAATGTAACACATTTACTTCTGAACAAAGTCGTAGCCGGAGTAGGATGAATAAGAACAGGCATAACAAAATATTATACAAATTACAAATATATAATTATGTATATTAAACCTTTGATAATTTCAGGAAGTTCATATTTGAAGTCATCTGCAACTGTTCGCACTTGTTGAAGGTTACCGGGAGTTGGGTCTGAAATAGGAATAACAATTTCAAAAACGTTTGAGTATTGGTACGTAACTTTGTGTCACTGCATGGTGTGAGCACTATGACATGGAAGAAGTTTCTAGATTCTTAATTCCGGTTTGATAATAAAACTGACAAATCTGCGGACGTACAAACCTACATTTTATTCTTTCTTATCAACCCTTGATAAAACCTAGTCTGAATACTGAAATTCATTTTACCAGAATAAAATAAAATTATTTATATCACCTAAAATCTGTGTACCATTATTAAGACGTTCTATATATACATGAAAATATAACTATAATACCTAAAAGAATTTTTCACCCCTAACCAAATCGCTAGTTTTAAACCACAGATTACATCAAAGGTTTTAACTACTGTTAAGCATTTAATAAAACCTGCCAATGGAAATATTGGAAAAAGCTATAGAATAAAGTCCAACCTGGTTGGTTAATCGATGACCGGCTGTAACAATTGTTGAGAGTACACGGATATTTTGTTGTGAGAAGAAAGTGAAACTCACCAGACAATAACATAACAGCCTTCACGGATTGAGAGTTCAGACGATTTAATTTCTTATTGAAATCTGTTGGCATGTGACTGCCAGATACTTCACTGTACTGGAAACAAAAACACACGTTCTAAGCCTGTTACTTAATATTCATATCCTTGTTCCAACTTTGTGATTTGAAAAAATAACTAGTACGGTTTTTACGATGTACGTAACATTTAAGCTAACATGATGCGTGTAATTAGAGGAACGTAGTACACTACTAGATTACAGAATCTCAATTAGAGAAAGCCAATAGTACCCGCGACCCATGGGATCGAAACCAGAACCTCACCATCAGCAGTCGTGCTGGCAACCACTCAAACTACGAGGCAGTAAATTCTGTTATATTTGTTATAAATTCATTTTAGAAACAATTATTTCATTATCGGGCAAATCATGGATACTTAATGTAGCTATTATTGCTTACTTAGACGAGTCACCTTTTAATGCTTTTCAATTGTAATTAAAAATTTTGATCTAATGACTTATCACCATTTAATAGCATACCATCGCCTGTTGCGTCTTATCTCCCTTATTTGTGATTATCATCTGTTGAACAGTTATTATCTGCGTTCCCTGTCTAGCTTCATGTCCTGGAAGGAATAAAGTTCTTAGAATTTTACAAACTAGTTCTAATAGACCATTATGATTACGATTTTTTGAATTGTTACCTGGCTCATAAGATATTATCTTGCTGGGTCCAACGAAACTTTGTTCAACGATCTTTTGCGCAACCACATTTTGTACTATGTTACCCCTACAACAAAAGATTTCATTAAAACAACATATTTTAAAGTAAGGAGACAGTTAATCGGAGGCCTGTTCACGTCATCTTCATGTCAGTACCATATCAGTATTACAAACATTTATAAAAATATTCTTAATTTAAGTAACTTCTTACTTAGACGTCTCAATGTTGTCCTCGTATATCATTTGGCCTTCCGACAGCGCAATGTTGGAAGGTCCTTCACATTTCTTTTTGATGATGTCAATGTAACCCTCCAGAATGTCCCGGATGCGATATGCCTCGTTGGTTTTTACTGAATATTCTTTATCACTGAATGAAGAAAGCAATGCAAAAATATTAGTGTACACCTTACAGGTGTAAAAAGGTAAGTGTAA
>DWMF01000683.1:0-13550 GCA_018244815.1 Parelbella polyzona | reverse complement strand
TGAGTCAGTTTATGGAACATCTCAAAATGGCACAAAGAAGACAATAAATAAATGGTGATACGGATAAATTTCATTATTTATGGTCAATGCAATTATTTTATGTCCTTCGTCTTATATTTACTAGATCTTTAAGCTTTTAACTGCATGTGCAACTGTACGACAGCCGTGCGCAGTGACACGTAAACAGCGAGCCCCTCTATCGCTAAATTGGGATATTTTATTGTCTCGATAATTTATGTGATGCTACGATTATTAGCAAGGAAATAACATTACCAGAATCAGGCAGTACTTTAGCTACGTGCTTCAAATATGTGTTCTGGCTTTCAAATATGTGTTGTAGATATAAACTGATTTAATCAACATGTGCACGGTAGTATTCCATAACACATTCACAGTTGAGTGGAAAACATTTTACACTTGAAAATATTTTCGAAATTCTCCGAGCACACCAGGTTTTTGTGAACAATTATTCACCGTCATTATCAGCCTATTTCCGTCCACGGTTGGTCATACATAGGCGTCCGCTGTTGTGACCAATAATGATTTGTAATTGGAACTCGTATAAAAAGGCATAAATACCTGGTGTGGCGCGAGGTGTTCGTCAGGTTGTACTTGCTCTCTCCGGCTTCCATGAGGTCCTCACAGTTGTCGTGAGCTCGACAGCATTTATCTGTTTCCACCGCGGTCCCCAGATCATTATAACCATCAGCGATATTTCCCGCGCCGCACCATTTTGTGCCTGAAATACATTTCAGGTCAAAAAAGTTAGTGGCGTCGCGTGAATTCCGAATTCTTAACGGAGCAATTAGATAATGGAGATAGGTTCATAAGTTGCTACACCTAATAAATTAGCACTAAGGCTGGACGCTGCTTTTCCTGAAGAAATCCCTATTGATGTACTGTTGCGCTGTGGCGCTGTTAAAAAGTGCTGTTTGCTAAATTTTAGTAACCACATAATACATTTAAAAAACCCATATTCCAATGTTTTGTGTGAAAGATGCCTCTATAAAGAGTAAGTATCTATTGGAGCCTATTAATAAGCTTATTCCTATTAGTCAAAAATTTTGAGAAAATTAAGAAAATGTTATACAATAGGTATAAAATTAAAATGTATTGCACATGTAAATTAATCAGTTGTTAATAAACACTAGTTTTAAGACAAAATAAACTCATAATTTTCGTCTATTTAAAGTCTTTCGCTTGCTTTGCAATGTATTTAAGATATAATAAATCTCATATTAATTATGATACTTGTTAAAGTTGATTTATTAAGTACGTTTTTTTTCTTTAAATGCCCTTATTACTTTTTCACACAATTGTAGATTATCAAATAAAAAAAACAAGTTTTAGACGTTATTTAAGATTTTTATTTATATGACGCTCACCCGGGAAAATTAAATCCATCCTATATAATGCTAATTCTTCAGGTGTCATTTCGCTCTCCAACTTCTTCATTATATTAAACTCTTTTTGTTTTAAATCTGTGTAGCTTACTTCATCAAACCTCCAACAGTCACTGGACTGCAACACGCTGACAGTTAATAGCAATAAACTTTTTAATAGCATTTTATTTAACACTACCTATACAGTATACAGCTTGCTGGGCTTACAAAAAATAATGAGTTCTCATATTAGAATACTCTTTTATACTTAGTTTTCTAAATATCCGTTAGGTAGAGGTTTTATTGTGGAAAAACGCGGCGGCAACTGATTTATTTCTTGCTAAAAATAAACAACATCAAGATTTTCTTGACCAGTAAAATGAATTTAAATATAAACAAACAGTAAAAAAATGTTTGTATGTTGGTGTATACGGGGGAAATAAAATTCTGCCAATTGTTTTATGAAGAAAATGCAATTTTTGATACATTACATTGACTTAGTTTGAATCTATTAATACATTACTTCGAAAATGTTCTTCCAAATTTATATTGTATTGATAGTATGGCCAATTAGAAAATTTGTAGATTAATTCAACCGTTGCAATTCAGATATTTTAATATTTATTGTTATAATACTATCGTTGACAGGGTCGTTGGTCTCGCCTTTGCAAGCAAAAATTGCTGGATTCAAACCCCGGTTCATGGAAAGGATTATATTATGATTATTTTGATATGCAATTCCCAGTAACTAAGTGAGGACTTGGGCCTGGTGTATGGTTCACCCCCCATTACACGGGACATCTAACGAGTGAAGTGGGAATGCTACGCACCTTTGCCTAACTTTTGCGGGAAACAAGCGAGATGTTATCGTATGTTACTAAAATATGAGTAGCAACATAGGTACCTATAATACTTAAACCGTAAAGGCTTTCACCGTGTTCTTAGTACAAAAGGAAGATAACGTAGTGTCGAGTAAGTACTCGTTCTGCAGTAGCAAGAAAATACTTTACATTGTTATGTTAATTTATAATTATAAAAACCTTATATATATTAGAAATTCAAAGAATAACAATTACTACTTAACACTTTGAATCGTAACACCATATATGAACTTGTAGCTGTAATTTCTGTGATTCACAAAGGTATGAGATCAGATTAATATACTCTGACCGGAAACGCATCTAGCTATAGATGTCTCTCAGTGTTAATACCTTGGAATTCTAGAATAGACACTTCTTAGGGTCTTTTAAAATAGATCAGCTTGAAGAACAGAACAGATTTTGATCATATTTAAGGTAAAACCTTAGCACATGTCAATAAAGCCTATTCTTACATTTCAAATGTTTTGTGATAGTGTCTGAACATCCTCTTGCCATTAAACAGTATGCAGTTCTAGAACGCAAGCGACACTTGAAAATTTCAAGTTAGGAGAACGTAGTGATACTTTGACCGATCGAATATCGAACCCGGGATACACTGCTCAGCAGTTGCGCTTTCAACCACTAGAACAACGAGACAGTCAAGTTCAGTTACCTAAGTTTTAAAAGCTTTTTAAGTCAGCGGGTGGCTACTATATCGGTATACTGTCATCATTTTTAACACGAAACCCGCTGTGTCCTTTATTTTAACGGGCTCTTTGTGTGCGAGTGTTCAATACGTATTTGTATTCTTGGAAGGACAAACATGATAAAGCCATGGTAGGTATAATTAACGTACCCACATCCGCTATAACCTCTGTGTCAGTTCCGGAGTCGTAATAAATACGAAAATTCCATTTTTTTTTTTCATTATTGTGATGGCCTGTAGCAAGACATTTTAAAAATTTAAGTAAAATCCTTGAAACCGGGTCATGAGAACGTTTTCATTCGGCAATTGCCATTATCGGTAATAAAAGTATTAATGTGCATTGAAATAATAATGCAATAAATATTTTAAAATCCTTTTGCAATTGTTACTTATTAAATATGTATATGTAAAGTGTGAAATGCTATTTTTATTATCATGTCACACAATAATGTTATGTTATCCATTCCGTTACGCAATATTTTATGTTATTTTTAATGCAAATTCCGTTTTACCCCTGCTCGACAACCATACAATAACTGCAAGAGTTAATGTTGCCAGTATTTTTTGTACAGTCTGTTACGAAATATAATATCTATTGTACAACAAGCAAGATTGTTTTGGTTTATGCCCTCAATAGACGGATCTTATGGTTACAAGGGTGAACCGATTTTGATCTTAGTAGATGTCTTATTGTTAAACCCTATCAAAAACCTTATATGGCTTTCAAAGCCAACTCAATTACCACTGGAGAAATAATCTGAACTCGAAACAATAACGATTGAATGATGACCTAATCTAAAAAATTACAAAGCCTTACTATTATTAAACTTACGCGGAATCCGTGAAATGTGAAAAGGAACTTTTATGGAAATAAGAATGTAAGTGCTTCAGGACGTAAAATGTAAAAAATTGTATTAAAGCTTTTTTTCACAAATTAACTTTTTCAGTTTTATTACATTTAAAAATTTATTTGTTTAAAGAGTAACATTGTGACTAACAGCTAATAGTGTTAAATAACTAAAATGTATGATGTTCAAGGTGTAGAAATGAGTATATATTTTTAATTCCGATTGAAAGTAATATTATTTGTTAACTCAGCAAATATGCTAGTTTTATTTTCACCATTACAAAGTAATAATTCTGCACACGGTCAACGGTAAAATTTAACTGCACTGTGAATATACATCATGGCATTAATTTAAATATCTTTGACACCTTGCGGCAAGTCTTTTAAATGACATCTGCCATGCATGAGTGAAGTTTGTTTTGTTTACGTTACGATTTCTCCCGTTTAACTTTTCGGTTAATATATCCTTTCCCTTTTCAAGATTTCCTGATAAAGAAACATAAAAAAAAGAAACACCAGAATGGAAAACTTGAAAAACATTTGGAAACCTGAGCGTAAGTTCCTCTATCTGTCATCATTTTATCAAATTTCACGAGACAGCGTTTAGTGTTTCTTGCAATCAACGTAACGTATTAACATTCCATTAATAATTCCCCTTTATATACCTATCATGTATATTTTTCGCGTATGTTACTAACTTTCATAAAGTTATATTAATTTTACATATTGTTTAAACATTGTTTAATTTAGCATACAATAAGAATGATATTTCTAAATAGCAAAATATCAAGTTTGCAAGTATGCAAATATTGATCATTTCCAGTATACCGTATACAAATGGAAGCTCCATCACCCAAAAGAATAACTTGTGAAGACTGTCTGAATAGACCTGAGTTCTACGGCAAGGAGTATCATGGTATATTAGGACACAAGGAAGCTACATCGTTATTGGAAGACGAGCCCAATGGTGCATTTCTAATAAGAAAAGGAAATGAGAATAATGATTTCTATACTTTAACATGGAGGTAATTATGATAAACATAATATTTTATTATTTTTGAGTTGATAGTTTATTCTGAAAAAATAACTTAAAACATTAATAGCCCTGAAACATGAAGGTTGTGTCATAAATAAAATTAGTAATGGTTGAAACAGATGGGTGGTATAAAGCACATTTAATTACATCATAAATTTCTATAAAAATTCAGAATAACTGTAATGAAATTAAAACAGTTAAATATCTTAATAAATAACATAGATAATGTTAGTACCATTTTCTATTTATCTTCATTTGTTTTTTACTGTCTAATACCATAAAATATGAAATAAATTACTGTGCAAAAATTTATATTTGAGTTGTAGAAAATTGGTACTGATTTTTGATTGTCCGAGGTCATTTTTGATTAATTTACAGATTCAATAATAAAATACATCACTACAAACTGTACTATGATGGCACTCACTACATAAGAGATAAAAGATATGAGACCATCTATGACTTGGTGGCAGATGGTCTGATCATCTGTCACATGGAGTTGAAGGCTCATCACATCCTCGACATGATCAACTCTCCGACAAACTACACAGAGAGTCCATATGTGACTCTGAATAGGCGGAAAATAAATACACTCACAAAAATTCATCAGTAAGTATTATTTCTATGTAAGTTCAATGTAATGTAATTTCTTTTATTGACCAGTCCATTCTATCTGTTATCATCATCATTATATAGTCAATTAATACCTATTATTTGAAAATTTAAAAAAATTGGTATAGACATTACTAAAAACCGAGAAATCACTTGAAACTGATTTGGACTATGGTTATGTCAAACAGACAGTATTCAACAGGTTCTGTTGTGATATCAAAAATTATTTATTATTCAATTTAAAGAGTGTTTTAAAATATTTTTTTGGCCATTGTCTCTGCAGCACAGCCAAGCTAATATATAAAGTTAGTGATTAAACATAAAATATTAGGAATATTTTAAATGCAAAATTAATTAATACAATTAGAAACTACTATAGTGCTCTTGCTACTGATTCAGTTGCCAATATGTGAGATTTTTCTTTCTATAAACATTTTAAATCACTAATTTATTTATCATAAATCTTTCCTGGTGCCATAAATATCTATTGATATTAAGGTTAATTTCCTACATCAGCCTTTAATATACCAATATTAATAGTTCTAACCACCCTAATTTGGATATTTTAGAAAGTTGAAAGAAAATAGTGTTATGTTATACATAATCA
Source organism: Parelbella polyzona (assembly GCA_018244815.1). NCBI lineage: Eukaryota > Metazoa > Arthropoda > Insecta > Lepidoptera > Hesperiidae > Parelbella > Parelbella polyzona. Next base: position 7,500 of record DWMF01000683.1, on the reverse strand, counting down.
GCTGAGCAGCTGAATGGGATAACTCAAAAAAGACCACAGAGGATTGTGATATTGTAGTACTGTATTATTGTTTTGGGAAAAAACGTAGGTAGGTATGTAGTTGAAAAGGAGTATGACATAAAATGTAGTACAGCTGTGACACATTTCTTGTATGACAATAACTTGTTTATTTGAACTAGTAAACAATAAGCTATGAATGAGGCAAACTTTAATAGAACTTACGACAGTGATATCTTTGAGGAGAGCGGAGGGGAGGGAGGTGGGATGTGGGATATTGACTGGAAATTATATGTTGTTGAATCATGGCTGAATAATGTACCAACTTAACGCACATATGTTCTTTCTGGATTCTCTGAACTCTCTCGGACTTATCCAACCATCTTTATAAGCTCCCACCGATTATAATCAAATATGGATGGATTCTCAAAAAATGTTCAATATTATAAATGGTGCAGACCCAATTGACGATGGCTAAGAATTTAACAGTACATTTAACACCACAGTTGCCACGGATTCTGGGTTTTGAACAAGTAGACGATTTTACGAGAAGAAAATAAAAAGAGATGATTGTATGGATGGAGAAATAGGTCATAGCAGATTGGCCCTATAGGTGGATTTCTTTCTCTGTATGTTGGTAGATATATCATAAGCCTCATAGGTATCATATATGATAGAGGGATCGAGCGGGAGAAAAGGTGGAGTTTACTCTCATTGCGTGTGACCTTGTCCAGTTGCAATCATATTAATACGGAATTATCATTTTATCATTAACAAACTAATTATTCGGATGAACAAGTAGTGGTTTTCCTATCCACTGAATGCAAATACGGAAAACAGTTCCTAGCAAACCATGACCCATAACATGTGTTAAACTTAGTCATTCATTATGTGCATATAGGGTAGGATGTGATATTGTTGCATTTTGAACTGTACATAATTTTGTTACAGTGTTAAAACTTGAATATGTGGAAATTAACGATAAAAAGAAGGTAACATTTATTGTTAAGTTTTAATTTAATACAGGTATTGTTCATTTAATACCAAGTCCAAGACCATTATAGTAGAAAAAATCTTCAAATTTTTGCAAACACGACTACCGATTAAGATGTTCTGGGTGCGATCCCCGGGTCGGGTACTATTAGATTATTGTACCCTGAAATTTGTCGTAGTAACTCGAGTCTGGATTTGTGCTCGCTGCTTGGTAAAAGGCTCACCACCTATTCTTTAGTAGAACCTAAAACCTAGTGAAACATGGAAGTGTACTACATTTCACCGCCTACCTTCTCTAGGATTACAGGCGTAACGTTACGTTTTCTTGCGAATAAGCAATTACTCAAAATTACTTAATACAGTAATAACACGCGTATTGTCTAACTTTATAATAACAAAAAAATACGTGTGCGATCACTGTTAAACTATTTACAAATAAGCGTTTCTGCATTTTTATATGTACTTAAACAATCAGTTATTTTGTTGTTATTATCTAAAGTTTGTACTAAAACAGGAATTTGAAACACTTTTTTAATGCACTGTTCAAACCATACTTTATTTCACTCCAATATTATTTTGTTTTTTGTTTGTATGTTTAATCATACGCATACTGTATGTGTATTTGTATTGTTACTAATTTGACTATTTCCTTCCTGGTCGTCTTTTGGTGCAATTTATGGTACTCTGTGTTAATTAAGTAACGATTAAAATAGTTTTTAACATTATCGAATAAACTGTTGATCTGTTTTAATATCACCTTAAAATACTCATATACACGGGATTGGAACTTTTTTATATTTTCTCGGTCTATTTGTTTTTTTTTCTGAATACATATTCAATTTGTGGGTAAATAAATACCAGATTATTGTAAATGGTTAACGCCGAAATTTAGGTTTCCTTGAAATTTACTATTGTTTTAAAATTTTAATATAATAGTATTTTTTAAAACGGTCAATCGACTCTTTATATTATCAATTAAGGTAATCGTATTATCAACATATTTATTCATGTAATGGAACGTTATATGAAACGAAACGTTCCTGAATCAAACTGAAAATATTGGTAACGCGTTACTATGTCGAATAATAAGACTCCAAGGGTCTAAAAGCTTTTATATTTGATCATATCCAAGACATTTTTCTCTTCTCTATTGACTGGTGGTGAATGGCGGGGAGCGATGGTCCTATAAAGTTTTAGATTTTCTCATAGTTATATCATAACATTTTTATCATTGACTAGTTTTCAGAATTAAATTAGAATAAAAATTCGACAATAACCATCCATTCTATTCTTCGCTGTTCTTTCTAGGGCTTCGAACAAATCTAGCCCGATCATTAACAAACTCCAGTCAAACAGTGCTACTGACATTAATAACGGCGGCAAGAAACCCCTTCTCGACCTCACACCGACCACTGAAGATAACCCCCTTCTTTATAAATATACAAAATCGCATAGTTTCAAGGTTCATACGTTTAAAGGGTTGAATTGGTGTGAGCTCTGTGCTAATTTTCTATGGGGTTTCACCGCGCAGGGGGTGAAATGCGAAGGTAATTAATTTTTTCTTTCATTAACCATCATATTAACATCGAAGATTCGTAGTAATAACGATTGGCATTTTTATATAAAATTCACCAAAACTATGAACTGACATGTGTCAACACATGCGATTCGTTTTACGTATACGCTGGTGTTTACTACTTGTAATTTGTAATTGAAATTTTATTTATACATATGCTAATGTAAAATAAACAAAATTATATACGACAGTGAAAAATTAACAGTCTTACTTTGCTTTGAATACTGCTCAGACCAAGTGATCTCTTATAGATTTGATTGTTTTGTAACTTTGCAGTTTATTTAAACTACAAATTACTCATCATAAGTTATATTTTATACTTTCAAATTTTAATTGAATTATCTAACAACATTATTAAAATCTTACCCATATGAAAGCGATGCTCATAAGTCAGTTTCTATGCCGCCTTTGAAATCTGAATGTTATATATTACCCTACTACAAAAAAATTTATCACTTGATATTTTCCCCTTCTCACTGTCTTCTTCGGTTCCAGTCATATGTCTGTAGAATTATAATCTCAGTGACCTTAGGTACTTTATGGTGCAGATGCAAAAAAACAAACCCCCACCAAAGTTTGGTTGCAGTGAAAGTTAATCAAGACAAACACTTTAGTATGTCTGTATTGATCATTATAACAGACTAGAACAAACCTTCCGACACTTTTAATAGTTGTTGGTATATTTTTCATAATATATTGTGATTTGTTATTGTAATGTACATGTATGTAATGTACACATTTAGATGGATCGTGAAATATATGTGTCGTTATTTTATTTCAGACTGCGGCTTCATAGCGCATTCAAAATGTTCAGAACGTGTTCCGAATCATTGCGTGCCAGATCTGAAGAAACTCCGTGGTGTGTTCGGCATAGACTTGACGACGCTGCTGAACGCTCACTCCAGTACGCTACCCTTCGTTGTGAGGAAGTGCGTGAACGAGATAGAGGCCAGAGGGATGGACTCCGAAGGGATTTACCGAGTGTCCGGATTCGCAGATGAGATTGAGGAGTTGAAGTTGGCATTCGATCGAGGTATTGCTTTCTAGAATCGGGCTAGGGTCTCAAACCAATGGACCAAATAACACAATTGAACCAGACAGAATATGGGTTATCTCCTATAAAAATATTTAATATTGAGCACTTTAGATCTTCTTAGATTAATAAGAAACAAAGTTCAAATTGAAATTTGGATATTCCAGATGGCGAGGCGACAGATCTGAGTGTTTACAGCAATATAAACGTAGTGGCGGGCACACTAAAGCTGTACTTACGTCTGCTGCCCGTCCCTCTGGTCACTTATGAGGTGCATCCGAAATTCGTCAGCGCTATTCGTGAGTTCAATTCAATTTTAATTATATATCTGCAAATAAGAAAAAGAGATAATAATACTTATATGTGATTTATTTACATATCAACATCATCATCACCAGCCTGTTTAAGTGCACTGCTACATATAGGTCTCCTGAGGAGTTTTGACTTCACTCTCACCTCCTATTATTTTTGCTTATTTTTATAAGTTTCGGACCATTAGATTTATAAAAGCCACAGATAAATTTTAACGACAATATTGTTTCATATTCGCCCGATGTACATGTACATTAAAGTCACAATCGATGATTATTTATCTCGCAGAGTTGAAGACCACCGCAGTCCAAGTGGCGAAGTTACGAGAGTGTTTAGATCTGTTACCACCGGCGCATTTCAACTGTCTGCAGTATATGGTTCAGCATCTACACAGGTTCGTAACTTTAGAGATTGCTTCGAATTGGACAGATATATCATAGAATGTCTCACCGTGATATAAGAGCGACGATTTTAACATTATGTAGGTAAGTATTTTGTGAAATCATACGTTTTTCCAATAAATTTTCAGAAAGGTGAACTTCGAATTGAAAAAGAAACTATGGTTTAGAGTTATACGTATGGTCACTATACAAGTAACTAGCTGTGCCCGCGACTTCGTCCGCGTGGAATAGTTATTTTGGGCATCATTTATGTTTACAAACAACCTCCTCAGCTTTATAAATTATTATTAGAACCAAAATATTGTTCTTAAAACAAAATGAAATAGTATTTAAAAAGTATTCAACAACACATTTATTTGGATAAAGATTAATATTATTACGTTGATACAACTCTTAACAAATAATGCATTAATTTCGACCAAATTTGATTACCATAAAAACGGTTCTAGTGAGTTAATCTTAAAAGATAGACATATACTGTCGCGGACATTTTTTTAGATCATTTCAAGAGGAATAATTCTTTCATACATATATTTTTGGTATCTTGAACCGTTTTCGCAGCGCACGCAACGGAAGCCCTCAAGGATGAATAATTTTCCCCGTTTTTTTCACATTTTCCATTATTTCTTCGCTCCTAATAGTTGCAGCGTGATGTTATATAGCCTAAAGCCTTCCTCGATAAATGGTCTATTCAACACAAAAAGAATTTTTCAATTCGAACCAGTAGTTCCTGAGATTAGTGCGTTCAAACAAACAAACAAACAAACTCTTCAGCTTTATAATATTAGTATAGATTGTAATATAACTGTAAATTAAATTGAGTATTTTTTATTACTTTCCTACTGTTTACATGTACATGTATATCTGCCACTATATATGGATAAAGCCTTATCCAATCATATGTGCAGGGACAAATTTCTTTAGAAATCAACAGTACTGATCACACTTTGCTCTTTTTTTATTTTAAATTTATTAATATATAATACTTTTTCTAGTTTTAACATTGTGGTAGACAGATAAAATAAAACAAATTCATTTCACAGAATAAAATCCTTAACAGTATTACATTCTCATATACTGTAATTATGTAAGTACTCAAGTTTTCTCTACAGTGTCCTATTAAAATTTTCCTATCTCCATATGCTTTCTTTCGTTTCAGATCCTGGGAATCATAGCTGGCTGCTTACTCCAGGATCATGAGGACATCGGCAAGAATTTCAACCAGTTGCCATACCTCCGTCTCATACTCATTCTCTTCTTGGACATGATAATGGTGGAACCTGTGCTCGAATCTATGACATACCAGGTAATGGACAGCTTCCTTTTTAGAAGCAGAAGGAAATATGTAGATTATTATTCAAGCTCAATCGAGAGCTATTGGCCTATGATGAACAGTAATGATAATGGGCAGACAATGATGATAATGATTCTTTTTATTTGATGTTACCTGCATAATTGAATGTACTAATAAGAATGTAAGAATGAACTCAATGATAAGAATGTGAAGTAGACTGCCTCGTTGGTTGAGTAGTTGCAAAGCCTGACCTGCGGATCAGGAGGGTCTGGGTTAACATCCTATGCTGAGTACTATTGGATTTTCGATTGTATTTTCAAACTTCGATTTTAAAACGTACATTTTCTAGTAGTAGCTAGTAGGCTGGATCTGTGCCTGGTGTAAGGGTATAGATCCACCAATTATTTCATGGGAAGTAAAATGTAACTGGTGAAACATGGGAGTGTGTATTCCTCTACCTACCCCTTCGGAGATTACAGGCGTGATGATACATTTTAAATTAAATTTTGCATATTTAAAATACCCCCTTCTTTTGTTGTTAGGTGGTAGCCGCCTTCACTCAAACACTTCACTCCGTGAGACCAAGCGTCGCTCCAGGTTTCTGCTATGCCTGGCTCGAGCTGGTATCTCACAGGAACTTTGTCGAGCAGATACTGGCTGTCATGCCGCAAAGGAAGGTCAGTACAATGGGTATAATATAGCCAACACCTATCTAAGCTAAATGCACGTAGATCGCCATTTTTCTCGTGATAATCTATATTGTGATCATTGGATGTGACAGTTACATACATTAGGAAATTTTATTTCCATCGTTTTAGGGTTGGGAGATGTATTCGACACTGCTGATGGATCTATTCAAGTTCCTCGATCCGTTCCTCAAGGGGACGGACCTGCCAGCGCCCGTGTTGACCCTGTACAAGGGTACCGTCAAGGTGCTGCTGTTGCTTCTGCACGACTTCCCACAGTTCCTGTACCGGTTTTGCGAGCAGCTGTCCGTGGGATGCCCGCCCTTGAGCGGCGAGCTTCGCCTCCTGCTGCAACAGGACGGAACTGCTGCCGCCGCTGCCGCTGCCGCCGCTGCCAATACCGGCGCGTCGCAGCGTTAATTCTCCAATACTAAATCGATATTTTTAACAACGAGAACAATTGCTCCCTCGCTATATTAAATACTGAGTGGAGCATAAAAAAAAACGAACATTTGTTAATTGAGATCCGAGTCCATGCTCGGCAATCAACACGGATTCTGTGTAGGGTGTGTGCGCGTGTATACACACGTATTCGACATCCGCGTGTACGTGTGCGTGCGTACCGCTATCGAGATAGACTTAGCCAACACAAGGCATAACGGAAATAACCTAACAATTAAGTATTGCACGAACCAATTAAAACGTACAGCGTACTAATTGGTCCGCGCCGGTTTTGTCCGCGGTTAGAAAATGTCCTAACCGAATATGGCAACGCCTAGTCCTATAAAATGTTTTAGGGTACATACATTAAATTGTTGAATTCGGTTGCTGGCGTTTAAATCGTTGCGATTTTGGCTGTTGTCTGACTAACGTATCGCGTAGATGACTAATAGGTTAACCGCTCGTTAGTCACTCCTCGTTTGATACAACGCTCGCTCAGCGCTCAACATAAGCGTCGGCAACGTTTTAGAGGTTACGTTATATTGTGATATGTTTTCGACCTTCGTTTTGTTTATTGTTTTTTTTTTGGATTTCTAATAATTTATCGAAACTGCTTTAGTGTTAATTTATTTGTTGTAGTTTATTACGCCGTATGTATGTTTGTATACAGTAAGGACGAACAACGCGTTCGCCCGTGATCTACACTGACATACAATGTACGCGCTGAAATGTCTGCGCATGCGTTCGTCTGCACCGGCAGTCGGATT
>DWMF01000682.1:0-13561 GCA_018244815.1 Parelbella polyzona | reverse complement strand
TCAGTTAGCGGTATTAGGCGTTCCTCTCGGCAAGCACTTAATAATTTGTTTCCAGTTGTAAGATTTGTTTTGCCCACCGCAACCGTTGCAATTTTCATCTAAGCTCCCACTTCATGTGCACACATTTTTCGTTCCGCTTTGTGATTCGACAACTTCTATACGTTAAGTGTAATATGCGTATTATTTTGGCTTGATAGTAGATATTAGTCATATTCTTTAATCATTGGTTTTGTATATGGCATAGTTAACATTACGCCGGTCTGAAGTAGGACGTCTTAATATGAGACTGTAACAGCAATAAACCTCCCCTTCCCCGGTGGACTTCCTCTGTGCTAATAGGAAGACTTTGGAATCTCCAACGGAAGGCACGGGTATCGTATAAGCGTGACGCCCCAGTGACGTTCCCTCCGCTTTCTACAACAACATTCGGTCACACACATCATCTTCCCTCGCAGCCGCGGAAGCCCCCTTTTAGTCGCTTTTTTCCACGAGCAGGAGATATCGTAGCTCGTATACTGGTTCCGTAATATCCTTTCACGTCTACCTCAATTATGTACCTACATAAGGATCTGTAAATATATATCAGTTTTCGACCTTGGCGTGTCAGGGGCGCATCGCGTAAAATATTCCGCTGTTACATAGTTCCACTGTTGTCTGATGAGAAAATTTTAAACACGAAATTGTTTTTGAGTTTCCTCTTTATTAGTTTCAAAAGTTCGCCCGCTTCAACTTTGTGAATAATACTCACGTTCCCATTGCGATACTGAAACTTCAATGTTCAAATTTCTCCGATTTTCTCGGCAGATAAGGTACAGAGGATCGCGATACGTACATCCCTTTAATATTCTCTACACAAGATTCTTCTTTTTTACGCTTGTTACACATACGTGTAATTTGATGTTGGTTCATATTTGACCGAGCTTTATAAACGGACTAATGTGCTACTATTAGTTCACTGACAACTGTAACAAACATCAATATGTATTGTTTTGCTCTGTTGAGCATTAAATAATTGAGACGTTTAGTTTCTTTGATGGTTCTATTAATTCGATTATGTATCCTATGTCTTTTTTCATATTTTATTGTGTATCTATTGAAGTGTATTCTGCTAAATGTTATATAAGGCGACTCGCACGTCACATGTCCTCAACTTTAGGTGTTTACAGTAGCCAAATTTATCGCGCGGCTCTTTGAAATAATTAAGTACATTTGAATGTGTGGTTAAAAAAGAAATTCGTGATAATGTGTGGTGCTATCAAAAATCGCACTTTGTAAGCGCGTCCTTAACGTTGATGACATATAGGGGGTTAGTATTTAAACGCCTTAACAGTGGTTGCTGTGTTCTCGTAATTTCTTCACAATTAAAGCAACATTGGTTATCATACTCGCTGTAAAGTGAATTTGCATTGTATAACTCAGAGCTGTGCAGTTGTTCAGTACAGTTAACACAATTGTTGGAATAATTCATGTACGAGGCTTAAAGGGCTGATTAAAATGCAGCCCTAATTCGTATTTCCAATAAGAGCATGGCGCGGGTGGACGTGAGTCTGTATGGGTGGGGAATCGGGAATTATATAGCCTAAGAGCGACAGACAGTAAAGTTTAATTATATTTGCAAGTTATTGTGTGTTAATGTTTGATTACCTTGTTGTTCTTGTAATTTTTCTCTATGGAGCTGGAGATCGTAGTTTCGACTTACAACCTTGGCAATATGTGTGACCAGCACAATGTGTTGTTCTGTATTTCAATCTTAAAAAATGGCTACTTGTATTTTTATTTATAATGTAGTATTAGCCATGTATTTTCCATGTATTTGGTATCGAATGGCCATGTGTGTTTAGATGTTCCAAGATAATTATCTATCTGTACAGTTCTCATTTCAGAATTGACTATGGTAAATAATATAACACGCTTTAGTTTTTATTCGGCTTTTTTAATTTACTTAGAAACGACAATGGGATTGACGATAATGAATATGCAGACAATTGCTATTGGAATTGCTGATATATGTTTTTATTTTTTATCGTAGGCAGTTCGACTATTAGAGTTGCAAATTACAACTGGTTACAAATTGAGTTTATCGATGCATTATCGTGTGAAATTGTCGTTCTAATTCATTAACACCGGATACAGGGAACCTTAGTCTATGCTAAGATTATGCGTATGCAAATATATCTCTGAGGTGCTAATAAAATCATTGCACATTCCTTGCGCAATACAAAATTGAAGTTGACAAAGGACTAAGTGAACCCCTGTCGTCATTAGTCATGCTTTAAGAACATAAAGTTCCTTAGATTCATTGAATGGATTTTTTTTTGATTCCACCCAAGCCGCCCTGGGTATGAATCAAGTAGGATTATAGTTTAGTTAGTTCAATAACGGGCATAGTTTTATCGAAACGATTGGAACCTTTTGCGACTGATTGTAATCCGGATATCATGAGCTAGTGACAAATTATGAGATAGGATTACAACTTCGCTAATTGACGTGCTGCCCTCGGCTTACCTATATAGACTCGACAAGTTCGCATATTGTGTGCAAAAATTGATCAGGCCCGACTTAAAACCACAGTTGAATCTATCTGAAGGACTTATAAGTATATACCTACATGTAATGGAGAGGTACACATTATTCAATTGTGTAAGTATATTCTTTCTTGTCAGTTTTATCGCGTTATGTCAATAACTTTATCTATTTTATAAATTATGCTTATTATATACATAACTTCGTTTTCTGTACACATTTGTCTGTCGCTTATTCAAACTATTTTCAAAAAAAGTTGTGTTAAGTTGGTTTTTATTCATCGATAAATTATGGCACGCATTTTATTATAATCCTCCGCGCGATAAGGGTACCAGAAATGATTATATGCGCAGCATATCTAAAAGCTATTTATTTTTGCTCGCCTCTACGTATGGGTATATTTTAATACGATTAAAGCGTAATATTTAATTACAAAGTTGCACCATAAACGTATTAATTTATGTTGATGGAAATAAAAGAAACCTTTTATCTTATTCTATCTATTAATGTAGGCACGTCCGACTGGAAATGTGACCCTTGAAACAGGTTGTATTCAGCTCGAGGACCATTCGCCTCATGATAGAGCGGGCCCGTGCACCGGCGTTATGATAAAAATATTATAATAATAAAATAATTATAATGTGCAACCGGTTTTTATTGACATTTATGCGAAAAAATAATTGCCATTGGTCAGATGTTCTGCACCGTCCGCAAACTTGGAATTCATAATAGTAATTAATAAAAAGTAGGGGGGCAAGTTTTTTGAGTCGCTAGAATGTTGCAGCGTGCACCGATGCGAAGGCCGGTGCCGTTTACGTCCTACGACTTAGGATCACGTAGGTCGCGTCGTCGCCTAGTCGTACGCGCACGTGCTGCTCCTCGTCTTTTCACCGCTACCACTGATTCCCGACAATCTAATAATAAACAAATAAATTGTCGTCTCCTCCATCTCTTGTTTAACTTTATCTAAACGACCTTTTTTAGAACATCAATATACTGAAATTACTATTGGTGTTAAGTTTACTTCTATTGTGTAATCATGATTGATGATTGACGATCCTAATAAATGAAAAGCGTGTGTATGAAAATAGATCGGTTGTTGTTATCGGGTTCTGACGTTCTGTCAATAAGAGTTATTAATACTATTTTCCTCTAAACGCCTGTTGATATAATATTAGTGAGCGCTTAATCAATCTATTCCTCATCGTGACGCGATCGTATCGTAAACTTACGCGAAAAATGATCGATAGCCGCTAGTGTCCTAATGTGTTCACGGTCGGGGTCGTCGGCCCGCCGAACAGAGTGCACGAAGTCGGTTCTAATTAGAGTATACTTTATTGTTCCCCTCACTATTACGTTATCGATACAGCGCGCCGGCTGCTCACGAATGCGGGCAAATAATTATAATGCATTTTATTTTTATTCCATTTTATTAATAGCCCCGCGACCTTCCCGCCCGCTACATTGTTGCGGGCCGTGGAGTGCGTGCCGCGGCCGCGCCGGTACGACACAAGTTTTCCCATATACAACCGTGTGGCCCTGCACCGACTATGGGTACGGGCTTTTTGTCTGTTCAACTGCGTTTCTTTATAATAAAACTCGATATCTATTCACTTGCTGAACAATGGGTTAATTAACATTGTATCTAATCTAGCATGTTATTATAATTATTTGTCTGTATATTTTTATTGTTCCCGTGAAGAATGGTAAGCCGAGCTCTCGACTCTCCTTTGTGAATGTCTGCGCTGTTTACTGACTATGCTGTCTCGTTGAATTATTTGTGTTACTGTACACGCGCGGTATAAGCGTCGGAGATGGAGTAACAAAACATGGTTTATTTTTTATATTAAATCTTATGTTAACGTTGAGCGAAACAGCAATCGCCATTTATTGTTCGTGGCAGTGTGTGTGTGTGTGTGAGGATGTGTAGATGTGTAGATGTGTAGTGATGATGTCTGGGTGTGTGCCCCGAGAGTTCGTTCGGCCGCTGCGTAAATTAACGCGATGGCTTTCGAGTTCCAATGACCTTTCATTCATAATTGGCTTAATATAAAGATTTAATATAATAAGGAGGTCAGAGCGTTCGCGGCGTTGATTTTGCGATGTAAAACTTGTTTCGATCGACGAGTTGCGCTTTCGTTTGGGACCCGAAAAATATTTTATTTAACTAAAATGTCCGGTTCACGTGTAGGTATGCGAGATGTATGTAAGTTTTTTTTTATTTTGTTTTGTATAAAACGTTATTAAGAGTGAGACCCCAAATTGGCGGTTTCGCGGAAAAATCGTGAAGAAAGTGGAATGATGTATTCAATGACATTTCAAGTGATAATTGAGTCGGCTGCGTTGAGACAAAATGAACGACGCCGACGTCACCAGCGTAAGTGACTGGAATTGTACTCGCACTTTATAATATTTCGTAATTATAGTACATACGTATTGTATATGACAGCTTATAAAGAGTTCAAAAATAACGAAAAAAAAATGTTGTAACTAAATATATGAAAGAAATAACTAGCTAAAACACTGTATAAAATTTTTGAAAATGAAATTACATTTATTAATCGTATCAGGCTACGACAGGAATTTAAAATTTTAAGTGGTTTCTGTGACGCTTTCACTAGAAAAATATTCTGTATAACAAATTGAAAAGTGTAACCTGTAATGAGTAAATAGAAATAAATACATAAAATTAATTTCAAGTCCTGAAAGTTCTACAATAGCGCGGACTGTTAATCTAGAGTAGCGCATAATTAGCGCGCATATTTATCTTTTAGAAAAAAACAAATCGTTTATATCTTTTATCAATCACTTATATAGTAAATCTATTTCCCTCTGTTTTCTATAAGTTTCTATTCCGCAACGAATAGTTTTTCCTTAACAACATTAACGACCTGAGTTTTCTCCCCGCGGTCTGCGGTTAAGTTACCCAATAGACAACGTTAACTGTGCTGATAAAAAGTGAACTACTCAAAAGTGACTGCCTCGTTGGTCGAGTGGTTGCCAGCGCGACTGCCGATCAAGAGGTCCTGGGTTCAAATAACTGGTCGGGTGCTATTCGATTTTTCTAATTTAGAATTTCTAGTAGTGATTCGGAGTCTAGAATCGTGCCCGGTGTATGGGAATAGGCTCACCACCTATTCCATTGGAATTAAACGTAACTGGTGAAACGTGGGAGTGTACTACACTTCTCTATCTACCCCTTCGGGGATTACAGGCGTGATGTTACGTTACTCAAAAAGTAGCCTTTGTACTCTATTACATTTGTCTTGTTTTATAATAATAATAATTTTTGTCTTGTTATAGAATAAGAATAATTTTATTATAGCGCAAATAGAGTAGTTATCAGATAATGTCAAAAAATCTGAACAATTTATCGACATCGTCACCGTCGCCTGCCGCTTCAACCAGATTTAGGGGCGTGAGGCACATGGGGCGTTCAATCAAGGGGGGGGGTCCATCTCAACTAATTATACTTAGGGGCGAGAGGGGTCTCATTAAATATTACGTAATTTTTTCTCGCAAGAAACAGTAAAATTACAAGAAAATTTTAATTAATCTTATGTAATGATTGAAGTAGGTAGGTACTTACTTTATTCTTTACTTTTCACTATAATTTTAGTCCACTTACTCAAGCTATTCTTTTTTCTTTTTAGAATAAATTCGATCTCACGTGAGATTAGAGGGAAGAGGGGGGGGGTGGGGGGATTGAGCAAAATCTCACCATTCAAAAAAACCTCTAAAATTACCTCACATAATTAACGGACGCTTCCTTTCTAATAAGATAGATGATTTAATGGCCATAATAAATTATTATGCTGATCAAGTGTGGTTTTGCAGGCTTCAGACAGATTAAAGAAACATTATGGAGCACTCTAATATCTATGGCTTTGTCAAAATATTTCCTTCTATTCTTTACCAGTGAACCAGTAAACCAGTGAACCAGAAAAATATTACATGAACTTTATAATGTATGTCCTTGGTAATCTGATCATCAGAATACGCTGATTTTGGAAATCAGTTATCCAATGATTTTGACACAATAAGGTGAACATTATTTCGTAGATGAATTTCAAATAGGTTCATATACATATCATTAATTGAAAATATCGCAGTTAGCAAATCAGTTTACTAATATAGTAGTAGTAGTATAATTCTGATTTGTAGGCACAAATGGTAACAAAATTGTGTAAATTAAGAGCGAATCTTAAATTTGCTCTTCACGACCATATGTTATTCCCCTTTTACAACAAAGTTGTCGAACGCCTGTAAGGCTTCCCGTACATGAGCGGACACGTAATTGAATAATTACACATTTTATACAAAGCAATTAGACAGGCACGTCGGTTACATTGTACAAGGAGTTTGAACTGGCACGGACGCGGTGGATTTTACAATAACACGAGGAGCAACCGCATAGAGATATAGACAACCATGCAATTGAATACTGTTTTATAATTCTTTCAAATGAACCCTCGTATATAAAAACATGATTACATTATATCAAAATGCTACTCATACATCAGCGCGACGACTGAAAATTCAGTAAAGGAGCTTATGATCAATTTAATTCTGTCATTTCCTCGACTTAATAACTAAATGGATTGGAATCGGGCCGGCGATTGTGCACAAACCATTTGTACGATTATATTGAATTGTTGCACTTACACGATTTTAATTTAATTGTTTCATCGAAATGAAACAGTAGGACCGTTACGAGTATTAATGCATAGTATGAAATAAACGCCATGAAAACTAATTAACTGATTGCTCTACATTCTTTACTTTAAAATTTTTATTTACTTAAATCAAACGTAGAACACCCATCTCATTACACAACATAATTCACACCGCTGTCACATCTCGGATAAGATTGACCGAAATATAACGTAAGCGTCTTACTGTCACGATGTACATTATAACATCATTAGCATGTCAGTCCATTGCTGGATATATGACGCCCCTGTGGCGTGTTGGGCCATAATCCGGGCATGCAGGCGTACGGGTTGGGCATCGCAGAGCACAGCTTTTTGCACCGCCTACACTGCTCTACGGTCAGGGACGGTCGGTCAGGGCATTTGGTCTAGGCAGGCTGGAATCCCGGCACGGAATATTCTATGTCCGCTACAGCAGTGGTAAATATATACGGATACTAAATTTGTAACAATCGGCAAGTGTGTCGTGAAAGGGACAGTGTTAATGTGTCAAAAATTTCCTCGGTTTGCAACTGTTTGTTTTTCCCGTGTCCATTATCGTTTCGGTCGCGTTGCATGTGCCTTGCGACTGATTACGGCGTATCGAACGCGTAGCGCGCCGACGCTCCGCCCCTCCCTCGCGTTAAAATGCAACATTTTATACAATTTGTACTTTAATTATAACAATTATTTATATCGTTGTGTGCTGTCCGAGCGCAATTGCTACCGGCCTATGCCACTTTTGCTTCGGCGTGCGCTAACTAAAAGATTACGTAAAATTAATTGCTTGGAAATGATATTATATTTTACAATTGTAAAAGAAATCTTAAGGAGAGTAGTGAACTTTATTTAGTGGGACAATACCTTGGAACAACTTACACGGCTAGCTGCTTCAGAACTCTTCAGTGACTGTATTCCGGTTAACATATAGGTAGGTACCTACATACTTAAAATACGTAACTTCACGCCTGAAATCCATGAAGGGTAGGCAGAAAGGGTAGGGATAGACAAAAGGGTATTACACAGTCCCACGTTTCATCAGTTACGTTTACGTCCCACATTGGAATAAGAGGTGAACCCATTGTCACGAGTCACTATAATAAAATCTAAGTTAGAAAAATCAATAGTCCCCAACCCGGAATCGCAGCACAGGATCTCTCGATCGGCAATTGCACAATGCAACCACTCGATCAACTAGGCAGTCATCTGTTTCATATTTCATTCAGTTTATTTGGTAAGAGGAGTTTTGCGGGTTCAATTCCCAATCGGTTTAAATATTTTCATGATAGTAAAAATATTTTTATATAATATATTGAATTTATCAACTGTTTGGTTCTTTTAGCACGGACTCTGTCTAATACCTATAGAATCGCGAGGTAATAGTAAATATTTTTTTCCAAATAACTAAATATGTATATCATTATTATATGGTTATATATCATTTTTCTCATTAAAGCGATGTTCCAAATATCTATACATAATATTGTGATGTATTATGAAAATTTAAAGAATAAGGTTGTCAAGCGCATAAATGTATGTAATGTAATGTATACATATATTTGTGTCAATTATTAAAATGACTAATATGATGATAGATGTTCTCAGTACAATGAATATATGTACTATGAAACATAATTATGTAAGGGATGTACCACTTGTTATTATTCTGTCGTCACGACGTTCTACTTCTACGTTCGTTATTCTCTACGTATGCCAAAACACTGAAAACCGGGTGTTGTGCAAGTCACTCGTTCGCAATGGGACCAACACCTTAGGAAAATGTCGGCATCGCCGCGAAAGGCGACATCTGCTGTCTCAAGAATGCAACAAAAAGTTATTCGTTGATGTTTTACGACATCCCATGTCAGTCGAACTTTAACTACTACTAGGTGTTTGTTGCGTTATTTTTCCATGCAGCGAAGTTGAAGGGTGCCTTGTTGTTTACATGCTTTCCGAGAGATAATTCGTTGTACGTGAAAATGTGGGGCAAGGTTAGGTATATTAGGTAGGTTAGGTAGGTGCTTAGCACCATTGTCGAGAAGGACGTACGTAATATTTTATTATTATTATTCAGTTTTATTATCTTCATTATGATTCTTGATCGCAATCGAATCGACATTTTCTTAAAACTGAATAGAGATGAATAATTCGGAGGTATAAGTAATCGTATGTTGAGTGTATTAACAAAGATACTAGCGAATATCACATTTTCCATCTGAATGACCAATCAGTTTTTAATTGAAATTTACAAACAATGTAGCCGTGAAGGGGTTAACGGCCCGCGGATCATCTTTTAAGCATAAAACATGTTGTACACTGTTTATTGCTCGCTCGCTCGAGTATACGAAACGCAGTTGTTAATTAAGACGACATCTCAAAGTCGGTACTGGGGTCGTCAAAAGGAATTAATACTGGAAACTTAACAATAAATAATATCGTTTTGCCAACATCGCGACTCTTGCATTATGCGGGATAATCTCATTAATATTTATAATGGAATAAAAATAAATTATCCTTGTGGTACGGTCGGCGGCGCAAGTTTCAACCATCTGTCATAACATGCTTTTAGTTATGTTTATTAGTTGCGAACGGTACATTGTTGAACTAACCGAGTGTCTGCGTTCGTGTTTTACTGTACCATTCTTACGTAGTTGTAAACGTTATCAACACATGCCCTTAGAACGCATGCGTGTACACATGCAGATAATTTACTACATTAAAATATGTTTCCTTCTCTACATGGCCACTAAATCCTATTTCAATTCTTGTATCAGCTATAAAGTAAATATCACTATTTTCCATCCTTGTCCAACACGCAAAGATCAGCCAGGAGTACTTGAACTCTTAGTGACCGCAACCGCGAAATTAACTTGTAACGTGCAGTGCAGTAAACACGTTTTCACACCACTCACGAGAGCCCCCTCCCATACCTTCGTTATGTAGAATAATGGGTAGACTCTGTGCATTAGTAAAATTAAGCGAACTGGGTGAACGCCCGCTACTTCGGTTTCTTACGTTCGCAACGGATGTACCACTAATTACAAACATTAATTTCTTAATGCTAAGATTAGATGAAACAGTGAGATTCATAGCATAATCATTGCATATTACCTTATATATCGATATGACTGTATTCCAACTTTATATCTTGTTTTATGCGTTACGTACTAAATACATATATGTATATATTTAAAAACTGTTAATTATCTTATTGTAATTTTCGCACTTTCTTGCCGTCCATTATCTAGAGCCAGTTCTTTGTGTTGTGTATCATGAACCTCTATTGCCGCCATTTACATATAAAAACACAATGTACAGAAATATATACGGCGACACGATAATACGAATTGCGTCAGAGCAAGAACGGAGCGAACATTAAAATGACCGAGTAATCTAATAGAATAATAAATGTTAACATCCGTATTAAGAGAACTTACGGGCATCATTTTATATTGAAGCGACAACAATGGACCCGCCGAGTATAGGCGCATGTATTATTTTACTGTACGCTCGAGTAGAAAAGTCTTAACGCTTTTTGGTATAAGTCGTAAGTAATACGAGTACCTATTACCTATTGAGGTCGGTAGGACATTCAAGCTTTATACAGTGCGATTGCCAATGAGATGTCATACTTCTTGTAGGTTTTTTTTACTATTTATCGCTATTTTATAATGTAGAAGTAGTTATAAGATACTTTTTTTGCAAGTTGGTAATAATTATTTGCCCTCTTCATCGTGCTTAGTGGTCTGGTTATAGTAAATATTGGCTATATATTTATATCAAACTGCAAGATTTTTATCAAACGTTCTCCAATAAAAGAGGATTAATAGTTTTTATGAAATTTTATTGTATTTCTTCTTCTTAGTGCCTCTCCGACTAGCGGAGGTTGGCTGTGAATTTCGCAATCTTCCCTCGGTCTTGCGCAGGCGAAACAGTGCGGCAGCTATTGTATTTAGATATATGAAATTTAAAACACGCTCTCTGCAAGTACTTCAAACGTGTATCATTTACTTTTAGAGTCGACATTAATTCGCCTGTAGATGACCGCTTAGTAGAAAATAGGCCTAAGAAAAAAAGTAGTATTCGCGACGTTAGCTCTCGAGAACTGCTCCATGTGGCAAAGGCGCCGCGCCTCTCGACGCCACTTCGGATTTTACAATCTAAAATTTTAAATTTTTCCACCGCTTTTAATTCTGTTAACGTAATAAAATACAGCTCCTCCACTAAGACTCTTCCCTCCCATAGTCTTTATACGACAGATTCGTTCCGACGTCCGACAATTAATATTAATTAAGATTTAAATTGGTCTAATTACATAGAGCCCGGTCCATCTTCTAAGGAGCGGGCAATTCTGAATACGAACGGAAAATATTATAATGCATAAAAAAAGAAATCGCCATACGTATGCAAAATGACGACATTAAAAATTACTACGCGTAACTGTTATACAGATTCCGGCCACGTGTTATATTAATAATTACACAATGTACACGGTATAAAAATTATAATAAATCAGTCACGACCAAAAAAGTTTTACGATTTCATGTGAACGTGGCTTTATTTATTTGGAACGATACGAAGTAAAGATAAGGACGGCCAAGGGGGAATTCGCTTTACGTCACGCGTTCCGTATTTTAAGATAGATACATAATAGGAAATTTATAAATGTGCACATAAAATTACTGTTAAAATTTAAAAAAAGTTAGTTCTCTGCTCTACCGTTTTACTTGCATTCGAAGCCAAAATTCAGTTTCCGCTTGCTGTAGTTGTATATTGTAATAATGTAACTTAACTACACTCCCGGGACTGATTTCTTTCATCGGTTTTTTATTATATAGTGCACAATCGTGCTTTTATCTTAATAACTTTATATTATTAAGCAAGCCAAACAAGTCATCTTTCCGAACAACTTAATGTACAAATAATTCTATAAGTATCCACGAACAGCCACATGTTCGTCATATACTGCTATTGTCTAGATTTTATAAAACACAAAACCGGCATACTCATGTTGTTACAAAGAACACAAAATTAATTAAATAGATTACAAAGAAAATGACCGCACGACGCCGTAACTCACCTAGAGCCGAACATGCATACAGTAATGCCAACACGAACGTTAATGATAATCCGTCTGTATGTACGTACGTGTTATATAAGCCGGCATCGTTTTCTATCGCACCATATTTGCATCTTAATGAATTCTTTATCTACACCAACATCAGTACAATGTTAATTAATTATTCTTTAATTATATTAATAATATGTTTTGTTTCCATTTCAGGTAAGTTGTTAGTCAGCTAGCACACGGTACATACGCGTTTTGAAACAAGCGGCTTGGTAAGTAACATATTTGTATGCGGTTTTTGAAAAAATCATACGTTTGCAGTGACAGCCTAGTGGTTTAGTATACAGCATCTCATTTCGGGGGCTCTGGTTTTGAATACATGGCGCGCACCTCTTTAAAAAAAATGTGCGTCTTTAGATTAAATATCACACTCTATAACGGTGAAAGACAACATCGTAAGAAACCTTATGATGTTTTGATTGTTGTTAAAATTTACAAAAAAAAAACCTTTAAGGCGTGTGAAGTTTGCCAACATACTTGGTCAGCGTGGCAGTCTATGGTTTGAACTCTCTCATTGTGAAGCGAGACCTGCCTCCCGCCAGAAGAATGATAGAGGATTGAAAATAAAATATATTACCAATATGTGTTATATGTTCATGATGCGCAAGTTAAAAGTTAAATTAACATCTAACACGATTTCAAATGTAACGGTATTAATTGGTAAGTGTACGTAACAAAATGTTAGAAAGAGTAGTGCTATTAGTAGAAATATTGATCGTTTCATTGATTGATTAAAACCGAAATATTATTCGTGGTAGCTACTGCTGTTGTAATGTTCATAGAACGCGGGAGAATCTTGAGATGTTCCATTATATGGGAATATTGTTATAATTATTATTACATCGATACGACGCATTTCCTAAAGGGTGCGTAATGGATAAGTACCAAATATTTTTATGGTCACAAATCTATCGCACTTCTGTGTTCACTACTGTATACATGCACCGGTTTCCGACATTTCCGACTCGCTCATCAGCTGATAATAAATACTAACGTTGTAGGTATGTACGTACAAAAAAAAATATTACCCGTTCAGAACTAAACGCATTTTTAATAGGAACAACATTACCCGACCGGTGATGATTTGTAAACGTTGAATGAAGGTAAAACATTAAAGAACTTTATCAACGTACAATTTATTTTACCTGGTAAGTAATCGTAAGAGCATAATAACAATAATAGTCGACCCACTTGTCGTTCCACTGTTGAAACATGGGTC
>DWMF01000681.1:0-13562 GCA_018244815.1 Parelbella polyzona | reverse complement strand
AAAAGAAGAGTCTATTATATTTTAGTTAGCAGTTGGAAGTAGTTCGCAGATGAGCAGCAGAAACTTGTCTTAAAGTTGCATCGACGAGTGGTCGATACTATGCAATACGGTTATTGAAAAATCTTAGTCACTATTTCCTTGGTAACGAAATAGAGTTAAAAAACTTAGCAGAGAATGAAGACTACGTGTCAGTAAGATATGGTTTAATAGCTTCAATACTAAAGGTGTTATTGCCACATGGCAGGTACATACCTATAGTATACGTTACTGTAAATTAAACTGCATTTGTCCAGCGTGGTGCACTATGGCCTTAATCTTTCTCATTCTGAGAACCGACCCGTGTTCAACAGTGGAACGATGAAAGGCTTGACGATGATGATGATGATGGTTATTGTAGGCTTAAGTGCTTTAGAAGGGCGGTTTTAATACTTCGTACCATCTCCTACCAGTCAATTCTTGAGATATAAAAATTCAGCCAGAGAGAAAGTGACTGATTGACAAATAGTATAGTATTATCAATCATTATCGATATCATTACATGACATCACGCCTGTATCCAAACGAGTAGGCAGGCGAGTGTTACTATCTAATTTCTGCACTAAAAAAAACTTATAAACTGCTTGACAGGAGGTTATATAAGTTATATTGAAGTAAATAGGCTTCATAATAACAAAGTATTAGGAATAATCGTCAGACACTTGCGGGTCAAGGTTCGATCAATATTTGCGTGCGAAAGTTTTGGGGCAAATCATGATGTATACCGGTATGTGAGCATTTGAAATGTTTAGGGATTTTTCGGGCAAGACAAATGATTAGTAATATTATCGTTACGGCAGTTTCCTAAGAAGGTAGGCTTCCCAAATATCAAGCCAGTTCTTTAATAACAGATATATGTCAGCCAGTGCTCACTGTCTATTCCGTAAGGGACATGGCATGACGATAACAAAGCATAATATTACGCCTGTATTTCCCAGAAGGGGTAGGCAGGGGAATGTAGTACACACCCATGTTTCTCTTTTTATGGTATACGATCAACCATGGAACGGGGGATGAGCCTATTGCTGTTTACATAGTAATAACAATGCGATTAACCGATTGACTATGAAAACATTCGACAGCAAACGTACAAAATGGAAACCGTTAACGCGTCCAAGTGCTGGAAGTAGTCCGAGCAGAGGATGGCGGGTCGAGGTTCAGTAATCGCGGCGGAGACTTTCACCTTCGGCGCGCTCGCCAAGGCCGCGCCGCTCTCCGCTTCCGTGGCTCGTGCGGCCGCGACGTGTCGCCGGCGCAGTACTGCCAACCGCTCCGCGCGCATTCGATCACATTTTGCTCAAACTAAACGCTTATTAACACTAAACTGTACATTGTTTTGTTAAATAACCTAACTGTTACCAAAAATTAATAAACCACATACGGTTAAAATAGCTTTTAATTAATACTACTACTTATAATTTTATTAGTGGAATCAATTACACATAAAAATGAGTAGAATATAAAAATTAAAAGAGTGATATTTATTTCATTTTATGTTAGCGCGCTTAATGTTATTAAATCGGATTAGGCGTTTAAAATTGAAATCCTTTATTAATACAACACTTTTTTTATTAATGGACTAGATCACACACAATTATTAGAAAATTCTTAAAATAGTCATATATATTTTATTTTACATTGCAAGATCGAGACATGAAATGATAAACAACGTGGCGGTTGAAATATCAGTTTATATTGAAAGCGCTTTTTTAAATAATGTGACAGATTGTTAATGAATGTAGATTTAAAACCAACTTTTTGATTTATGCAACTATGCATAGAATATTTAGTCATATTTATAAATTTATAGATATTTTACTATTATTTATGATTAGACACATATACGAGTATGTATGTCGAATTTATTTAACTAATATCTATTAGCGTATAAAAACTTGTTATGAGCTGAATATTTCATATGCTACATATATTATACTATACTACTTATATTATACTACATATATTAATACATATATTATGTCCTAGTAATAACTCGGAGACTCGATTTGTGGGAAATCATTCCACGGGAAGCAAATAGATGAAGCCTAGGAGTACTAAAACGCTCTACCTACCCCTTGGGCATTTACAGATGTGTTATTAGTTTTAATGTTTCATTTCATTCATTATAATATTTTTTTAAAAATATTCCTTCATTTAGTATCAGAAAATCTATAAATATAAAAATAAGCTATTTATGTTACAGGTATTATAAATATCACAGCTTGAATAGGCTCCCGTATACAACATTCTAGAAATTACTATCCGTCTTACAAATTAATGTGACCCAGCTACTGTTACGTGTCGGTTTGAGCGGCGTCTAACTTCCGCAGTGCCCCACTGTTAGGGCAAATTCATACTTGCATCAGCAACAATCCCACATATGACTACATGAATAATAAATAAAATTTTAAAAAAGACTACATTCGTTATAAAACATGTATGTAACACAACATGTAACGTAATATTGATATGCAAGTGTGAATCGAGCCTTATTTATTTGCACGACAACGGTAATATGCAATCGTTCCGTCTGAACCGGCCGTTGACGTTAACGCTGTAATGACGTAACGTTTCCAAAGTGCTTAGAGCGCGCCTAATGACGCGCGTAATATAAAATATGACAATTTCATTTTTGACTCCAATGAAATTGAAATTTATTGTAATTACATCATCTATGCCAAATTTGCACTTTTATTTCAAACAAATAATATAGTTTTTTTTAAATACTGTAGTTTAAGATGCTCAAATAGTTCACATTGACAAATGGGAGAGTCAGACTTCTCTAATAAACATGTCAGGACCGTAAAGATGGAAATATTTAAGAAGTGATCTTTACCTATTCCGGAACCTTAGAGTGGTTACTATTCTACTAGTACACCATCGCGCCAGGTCTCTCACGGGGTAGGCAAAGAGCACTGTGTACCAAATATTCAAAAACCTGATTTTCTTTTGACTTAATTGATATAGAAAAGTGTTTGCAGGTACAAAACGAGTGTTATTACAAGTGCAATGTAAGTTGTAAGTGTGGATTATAAACGAACATTGAGCAGAGATTCATTGAGGGCGCAGCGCCTACGTATTTGTATTGTTATTCATTACCTGTTCGGCGCTCGGGCGGTTCACGCGAGCTGAGCACTGGTGTTGCCATATTCGTTACATTTCTCGGACAAATACGACATTGACAAATATTTTTTTTGTATTATTTGATAGGTCTATGTTTAGCTGCGTTACCGCCTGATAAGAGTCGGAAATGCTATCTAAGATCGAGAACGCATGGTTCGATAAAGCCTATAGTTGCAAATATTTCATATACGAAGAGAGTGATGAAAGTAAAAGAAAATTACGTCACATCTGTAGGCATAGAGATATTTGGCATTCAGTGCTCTCCGCCTACCTCCTGAGTAACCTGGAGTGTTAGTATAATAATAAATAATAATCGTCTCATTATCGTAATCATCAACAACAAATCAACCCTTTATATTCCCACTTTTAGACACGGGAGCTCTTCTAAAAATGTAAAAGATTACGGCCATAATCTACTACGCAGTCCAAGTTCAGTTTGACCGGACTCGCACAGTACGGTACACTTTACGGTATATCATACGGGCGTCTCGAACAATAATTTAAAAAACAATAGCTGTTTAATTGCCAACATGCCGACGACATGTGCTAGGTGACACGTGACACAACTCGTGACATCATGTGACATATTCAGTATGATCTCATAAATATTTCCTTAAAATTCAAATAAAAACTCATGAAAAGAATTTACTTTGATATATATTATTATTGTATTATCAAGCAGGCTTCTATACAAGTTGGAAAGACAACACTGAATACCAAGTATCTCCTGGCCGACCTGCGGTGCTTCTTCTACACTACATACATCGCTCACTTCATACACGCGGAAAGTCAATAACAGACGAACAGGTACTAATGTAGAGTCCGTAGCACTCCGTCATCCTGGCAACCCTACAGTCAGCCGACCCATATTTACACTCGGCGTGTACCACCTCATTCGGCTCGTTAAATCGAAGCTTTTAATAGATATGATGGCTCAAGACTCGGCCTGTAATAGATATATTATCTGAATAATCACAGAAAACCACGTGTGCGTGAATATGTTTTGTTCTATAGAAGAATCTGGAAGTATCTAGAAATGAATTTGTAGGTTTGGTCGCTAGTTTTTTTCTGAAGTGAGTAAATAATGTAATGACGTCATTGACGTGGTCGACTAAATGCTTACTTAAATTCTGAATTCAGTTCGTTGCATCTAGACTAATATTGTACATGTCATACATATATAAATTTTAGCATATATTGTGGGACATACTCGTATTTTCAACAGAGGACTAAGACAAGCTGATTATGATGATGAAATTGTAAGACTCTTAAGATATAAACTTTTGTAATGGGATTATTATTGCAATTTAAATTGCATTACAAAAATGTTACTGAAGGAAGTGTTAATTAAGTAAACTGTTTTTAAAACGGGTACTTTTCGTTATTTATTATTTCTTCTTTATTGTACTAAAATAGGGCTACAATGGCTCAAAATTTCATTTCATTGTGACTTTCTAAGCTCTATTTGTTCTTTAATGAGTCGAAATATAATAATATTTATAATATAATCACCTAATTCTATGTAATTTAAGCGACTTTATAAATTAGATTAATCATTTCTGACGATATACCTATGGAACGAAAATTCCCATACCACAGCTTATCAGTTCTAAATGCTAATTACCGGTGATCATGAAAACCTTGATCATCATCAGCGGAAATGCAGAAAAACATTCAGTAATATGTAATAATATCTGAATTATCATATCGATTATTTCTGGCCTTACCTTTACTATTATGAAATCACCGATTGCAATAAGTTACATGAAAATATTTAAATGAAACAATTATACAATACAATGAAAAATTATTACGCCGCAACGGAAACAAAGTATTAATCACGGCAGCAATGGACTTTGCAGTCACAGCCGACTGTCACAAAGTCGACAATTTTAATATCACAAAAAGCGTTCGTACATTTAGATATTATGAAACTCTTACAGGCCATTTCGTTCCGGTTGATAGTATATGGTTCATACTTGCTATATTTTAACAAGTGAAAGGTTATATTTAGTGATATGAATATAAAGTTTATAATCATTACATTACCACGCTAAGTAAATACTGGGTAAGCAGAGAGCACTGAGTGTCAAAACACTCTATCCTTAAAATTTAAATCAGCGTGAACTCTAGGTCAAATTTGGGCTGCAACAATCAGGGGAGGCCTAAAGATATCGACCAAACAGTTCGATTGTAAACAGTAAATAATTTTCAATGTCCAAGAAATTTTGGAAATTTTCAATTCTGGGCTAAAACCATTTAGGGACTTAAAATGTGTTTGTCATCGACACGCTAAGAAGAAGAATGTCCAAGAAGGTTATCAGAAGGATCTATAATTTTTAATAATTACAGCCTTAACATAATATGGGACTACTTTATTCCAATCCTTACAAAACCTGACCTGTATCTACTTTCACCGCTGTCTTCATACACACCCTGTTTCCGATGACTTCTGGCTTCTCCATCATCCGTAACGGGTTTAAAATTACAATATGATTTTATTCAAAAACAAAAATCGTAATACAATTGCAACACTGTACGAAGATAACCCACGTGCGACCGTCCATATACAAAATTCTCGGAAGTCAGCGTGTAACTGTATATTTATCTCGTGTTAGCGATCACGTCACAGAAAGTAAAGCACGGTGTAAAAACCTCCACAAACAGCGACAACGACCGATAAAACACACTCTAGGTCGAACATCGAATTTGACATTATTTTGTTCGGACTAATCTTTATCACAACATCACAGCAATCGGTATAACGATAGGAAAAATAACAATTAAGCGTGGATATATTTATATATACACATATTATGTATGTAAATATATACATAGATACATAAACAGGGGTGTGTAAATTATATAAATTATACAAGAAAATTCCTCTGTCTACGCCTACGGGGATTCCAAGCGTGATGTTACGTTCTTTTACACAAATAATCAATGGTCATAATTTTTGTTTTAAGGAAGCAGCTTCTGAGCAGTAGCGTAATCTTGTTGTATTCATACAATAAAGGCCTAAAACCCGATTTTTCCCAAGTCCGAGATAGTACTCATTTACGATTTTATTAGCTATTGGCGGTTTAAAAAAAAAGATGGCAACATTAACAATAAACGTTCTCCGTAACATCGTAAGTGTTAAGCTCCATGGCTAAGTTTATTTGATTATTAATTCCTCTTATCATATAAAGGAATCGCTAACATTACACGAACAAGCCTATCCGAGTGTTGGCTAACAGTAGCTTATATAATCTAGATCATTTGACTCTACATTGTGAGTGTCAATTCTTTTTGTAGAGCAATCCATTATTCTATGGTACATTTCAATTCTTTTCCTTTATATATATCTTACAGTAGCAATATATTTCTGTGCCTACCTTATATAAAATCTGCACTACGTTTATATTGTCCCTCTCTGCTTATCCCAAAGGTAGATCGGAAGATAAGACTATTAGCATTAAGTCCGTCTTTTTTTAAAAAAATATCTTTGTCATAATTTAATAAACCATTTATAAATAAAAGAGTGAGCAAACGAATGAATGAACGAACGAATGAACTAATGAATGAGCGAATTACTGAATAGATAATTAATATAGAAAAAAAAATGACGTCTTAACTCTGATCTAAACAGTTAGCTCTACTGTATTTCTAGCGACAGCTTAATCCATACTCTATAAAATTGAACATCATATAAAAACAATCTTTTACATAAAAAAAAACTCGTTCCTAATCTATTAATATACATAACAATATTTCCTTGAACGAGCCCGATCGCAAATGAACCAGACTGTAATGCTAATGATTGGTTCGTGCAGTAATTAAGGTCCCTAATTAATTTACAATAACACATTAGGAGTTAATAGACAACAGTGCTTAATTTAATCTGATCTTGCAGCCTTTAGCCATTATAATTGTTTGTATCGACGCTTAGGTCGGTTTGTCATGTGTATTAAAGTGTTTAAATGTAAGAATTTGATGTACTATGACAGTATATGACGTGAAATTAATGTGTTAAAATGTAAATATATAATTAATTTATGACATGAACGGTCATAGTAATAAATTATTGGCATATTTGTCATTTTAAGCAAGCAAATGTGCAGTTGATTAATATTTAGTAGTAATAATAAATTTGTACTTTTTTCCTCGCAAATATAGATACGAATCATTGAATGGCTGGCCGGTTTTTTGTATCATAAGAACGTCTTGGTTTCGAATGATACTTAAAAAAGACAATTCCGATGGTAATCGTTAAGCTACAATAATTGTACCTTTGATGAACATCTGGGATGAATCATCCGAAAATGTTAAATGATAAGATATAAACGAGATAAACCTTATTAATATCACCCTTTGAGTGTTTAAAATTGATATATAATCAATGATGATAATCAATCCATGTTGATAAATGTAACATAAAGTTTTAAAATTAAATAAATATATGTGAATAAAATTAGAATATAGAAAAATTACTATATGATACTTTTCATAGTATCAATGTGATTTGAAATCCTGCAAAAAGTCACAGCTATTGTTTTAATGACGGAAGCGTGACAAAAAAAAAACAAAATAACTCACACGTCGATTGAGCAGTTGAGTGAAATTACGCCGTAAATATGCCATTATGCATTATATAGTCATTATGCCATATAAATTGATTAAATAAACACTGGCTGCCATCCGCACTTGGCCAGCATGGCACACTATAACCGTAACACTCTCATTCTAAGCCCCGTGACCAACAATGAAACGATCAACGTGTTGATATGATGATGATGAATAAGACATTAATTTTTGTTTTCATAGCGATTGAGATGTTACGTTTCATGTTTCGCCTTAGTAGGATCAGGTCAGGACACAAACATAAAGGTATATTATTAATTAAGTTTAAATAACTAATATTAGAATAACTTATTTGCACAAGGATTACATTTAGTGATAAGTTCATCACAATAATATGGTTAGTTTTATTATCGCTTACTGTACAGAGTGCGATTTGCTGGATAGCCCTAAGCTTAAAAACATAATTAAACCAAGAACAATGGATGCACAAGTGATGAGCCATAATAATTGTATTGGTATAACTGATCCAATGACAAGTGAAATTTAAACATAATAATCAGTGTCAACATCATTTGGGGTTGTTTAAGAAATGTGCAAAGAGAGCTCTCACTCAAAGTCAAAGGCAAGGCATTGTCCATGCCCCCAGTGTTGCACGTGTTCATTGGTGGCTGTGACGATGTTTGTCTGTTTACCGGACTAAACATAAAAAGTCTACTCTATAATATGAAAAACTAAATCCTTATTTTCATACTCTACTATATAAAAAATACATGTGCAACTAGCAAACCTTTTCAGACTCTAACCTTATATATAAAAAATGTGTGCCCATCAGTTTGTTATTAACATCTAGTCGAGCGACTCGTGATAAATACCCTCCTGCCAACTCTACCTATCTTCGGTTTAGATCAGAGACACTGATTACTCTACGCCATATTTCATATTGATTCTTGTTGGTTTAAAAGCTGATGATAAATATGTTAGGGACAGGTTTGTCGTATATTTTAAAATTACACATGAAAAATATGAGATCAATTTTAATTCTCTACTTCACTGATAGAGACGATTGTGATTAGATTTTATAAGAGCCTGTTTTAGAATTCAAATATAAGCTGGTAAATTCATGTATTTAATATATGGTAAATAGAATTTCATGTATTAAATACAATAGCAATACAATAGCAATAGTTACATGGAAAAATGTAATATAATATGTTATCGACACAATCTATACAATGTTATCAAATAAATTGTGCATTTACTAAAAACACAAAATTACATTATCTTTTATTGCTCTTAGAATTAATATTATTTGTTATTTTAACATTTAAATAGTAAATCGCCAAGTGTAATGTCATAAAGTTAATATTAAATGGACTGTCAAATGTCAACGATATTCTTTATAATATGAGTAAGTGACATATTTCGCTTTCTATATTTGTTATAAGCGGTTCAACTCGGCTGCCTACGTCGTACGGCTTGTTGAAAAACACGGACAGATCAACTGCGTATTGTTTGTCTGACGCAAATTTACAAACAAATTATATGTATAGACTTGTTCCACCTCATACCAGTGGCGGAGAATGTTATTTATAAAATCCCTTTTACACGATATTTTACACGACAGAAAATAGTCCTATTGACATGTTGGAGGCCACAGAACCCCCTGAACGAGATTGTAGCGCAGTACTGTCGTCACATCATTCATACATACACGGCGTTCAGCAATAGGCTTATCAATAAGTTAAACATGGAAGTGTACTAAACTGCTCTGCCTAACCCTGGAGGAAAATACACGCATGATGTTACGTTATGCTATTTAAATACATAACACAAAGTTCCTCTTCACAACCTTTTTTTGTTTTATTTTTCATTGCATAATACTCTGTATGAAAGTCTGATTTACCAGCATTGTTAGAGAAGCTGTCAAAATCGCTCTCATAATCTGTTTATCCAAAACATAAAAGTCCAGTTACGAAAAGAATTTGCGGGAAACCAAATTAAAAAGTTAAGAGCTACGTATTTTACGTTCATTAGTTACGCGAAAATAGTTATAACAGACACAGAGTACAGATTATAAACAGAACAGTCAGTCCACCAATTCTAACCTTGCTTCTTAATTTAAACGCAATCAGTAGAAGTGGGCAGATCGCTTTATGGTTTGTTTACATTATTTTAAATTGAAGAAGAAACAGTGACATCCATTACGTACATTCAAAGGAGAACAAAGAGAGTAGTAGCGTTATGTGGCGCCGCCGAAGATTGCCGAAGTCGGGCGAACGGGGCCGAGCGCCCGTGGCACCGATACGCGGTGGCGTCGCACCGAGGCGACTGACGTTGCTAGTCCTTGATTATTGAAAAAAACAAGTGACAGTTTCATCAACATTTTACGGTTATTAACTTCTGGTTTTGCGTCCGTAAATTTATTGTACACCCGTTTGAGATCGATTGCATTAGTTGAAAGGTGTTATTGCGAGATTTAAAAGTCGTGCTCTTGTAGACGTCATTGTCACCTTGATGCAACTATTTCAACTGTGATTATATTTCCGTTATCATCTGTTCTTTTTACTCCAATTAAGGTGTACAATATTTAACGCAATTCTTACCAGCCAAGGAGGATAATTTAAAAAACTATACATTTAAAATACCATATAGGTACATACAATAAATTAAATTATATACAAGACAAAAGCTTGTAAATATACATATGTATATGATTTCATTTCTATGTTATAGCAGTTTAAGTAAGAAGCATATGTTCATTTCAGTATGATTATTTAGATTGTCTATCTATTCTTAAATTGGAATACAGAGTAAAAATGACAGCACGTAGTTTTAACCAACGCTGTTATATAGATAGATGGATCGCAATTTTTGGCGGGAGAGCCAATGGTCGTTTATATTAAAACAAATGACGATCGGGCCGTACTGAATCATCCGTACGGAAGTAATTGATTAATACACCGAATGATATTTTGTTATGACCTATATATATATGATATTGTTACTCATTTCTTTATTATACACCCTAATGTCGTAGATACGTGGGTAGATCATAAATAGCTTAGTTTTATTTAGACATTACACAATAACAATGTGATTACGTTAATAATAAATAATTTTCAGACTATAATACAATGAATATGTTTAGATGTAATTTTTTAGTTGTTGAAGCCCATTTAAAATATTTAAATAAATTGAAAAACTAACAAATAAAAAAATTCAAGGTTCTAATTATTTTAACAAAACGTTTCAAATTTAACCTTTGTAAGTGGTCTAATCGTTTATAATTCCAAGTCGCGTCTATAGTAGTAGAATCGTGAAGTGGAGGTGGTTAAGGCTCATGTCGGCTTTATGGGCGTTTCTATTTAAATACATATGTCTGCTTGCATGTTTAAGGATACCTTTATAACAAAGTAGTTCATTTTTATTAATGTTGTGTTTTGCCCTTATTTTTTAATACCAATGTTATGAACATTGTATACAATATTGTTTTTCTGTAAAAAGTTGAGTGACTGGTCTATGATTAATGCAAAATAATTTTCACTTGCCATCTAATTATTAAAATCCGTTATTCGAAATTCGAACGTGTCCAAAGAAATAATTGTGTAACAAGGACAGACTCATGTTCTTTTTCGTTCAGAAAACACAGTGGGAGCGGAAAAGAATACAATAATTAATTAGTGTCTACATTTTTGGTGTAATACCAAACGAAGTGTCTTGTGTCAATTTTATATTAAACGAACTACAAATTAATACATAATTAGATTTGAATAAGTCTATTGACCGTCTTTTGATATAAGATTTCTTATCTAAAACATGTCGTCTCTATGTGATGCTCAGAAATCTGCAAAGCGGGTGTGCAAGCATGAAGAGAGTGATAAATGTAGAAGCGGCAATCACGTCAGTTCTGTCTGATATTTAGCAGCCGGCGCTCTCTATCTGCCTCGTAACGGACGTAGCGTGATGATATAATAATTGCAATAACTCGATCATGTAAAATGGATATTTCATTCATTGATATTCCAAAGTGGTAGCCGCAACAATACTATATTTTCTACCGCACAGCAATAAATTAGGACTCAAAAGGCAATCATTCAAGCAACAGAACATCTACGCAATAGTTATTAGGAAACAGGCGACATTAGCAAAGGTTAGTGACCAACAAGAAAGAGATGTGTTAAGAGATATCGATATTTCGTGTGATACGGGCGATGCTAGTCCGAGCCGTGGTCATGAAAGCGTTGGAATTATTTTTAGTTATCAATGTCACTTTGGATACTATTTGCCAAAAGTGTCAATGACTTCGGCCATTACGTATTCATTGCACGCCACCAGTCCGCCTCTGAATCAAAGCTAATAAAATTTTTGCTAATGAGCTCTGTACTTGACTGACCTATTTCGTCAGTATTTGAAATTTCAATGACATGTGGAAGAAATTAATACAAGAAAGAAAATATTAGTAATCAGGTAAGCGTAAGACGTAGTACGTATTGTTAGTTTAACCTTGCAATGGTACTAGAAAACAATGTTGCTAATGTATGAGACTGTGTATTAACATGTATTATACCTACATATGTGTTGGAATGTTTTGATATTCTCGATTTATTTATAATCTGTACATGTAGATATTATATTCTAAAGAATATCTTTAATATTGTTCGAAATTTAAATACTGAACTTTTCTTTTTTAATATTTTCTTTAAGCTTATTATAACATACTCGGTGACAGGACTCAATAAGGAAGTAAATGAATATTCATTTAACTGATATTGACGAATATATGCAAGACCTTAAACGTATCTGGTATCGTGATTCAACTGTGTATGCGCTATTATTAAAGCGACAATATTGTGTGACGTCACTAAATACGTTGCTTATGATACTTTTTTGAAAGATATATTGCGTGTTCAAAAAATAGTATAGATGCTCGGAGACGTATTAAATGTAAATAATATTTTGTGTAAGATAAAGGGCGAATAAAGTGTAACTTAGCCCTATTTCGCCGAGTTAGATATGGTATATTCATACATACTTATACGTATATACTATTTCCATGACATGAACATTAAAATATTTGAAAACAGCCATGAAGCAAATGAATAAATATAGATAGTTATATCGTAACACCAGGTCACATATCTTTTGCCTAATAGACCTTATATGCGCCTTCCATATTATCCTATACTTTTAGATAGGTACGTATATGTACAGTTGTACACATATAATGAGAATGAAATATTTTTTACAGAGGTCACTATTTTATTGTAGAGACGACTCGGAATTATTTTTCGCTATATCTTACCATAATTTTTACGAATATAGAGAAAACAAAAAAAAACGGTTTTGCAAAACATATACATACATATGTACAAGTGTAAACAAGCGGATACGTGGATCGTACTCTATCAGCCGATAAAAACTGTTTACATCAACGTGAACCATAGACAAGCTGTGCTATCGATTTTCCTTAAGACCCTTACACACCATAGATTCACCCCAATCTTGTGCATAATTGGACTTAGCCAGTGTAGTGTTGGAACGTTTCACTGATATAAATATGTGTAGAACCTTAATAAGGAATGTTTCCTAAGAGTACTCTTACCTGTTATAAAGCTTATAATAGGTAGCAGTGACTAGAGTATTTCTTCTATCACTTCTTTTCTTATGTTTATTTAAAATAGTTATGCGGGGAATAAATAGTAGAACGTTATTAAGTTTTAAATTAATGAGCAGATACATTTTTTCAAATAAAACCGGTGTAATGGACAAATGTAGAAATTTTAGAGTTATCATTTGATGCTGGTATCTATTACTCTCTTTAATTTTTTTAAATATTC
>DWMF01000680.1:0-13563 GCA_018244815.1 Parelbella polyzona | reverse complement strand
TAAGTTATGGTTATTGAGAATTCCCCGCATTGGGTAACGGATGACATCACAGGAGACGGAAAATATGAAGTTAAGAAGTGTAAATTTATACCATAAGTAGATATAAATTACTCTTCGAATATATTACATCTCTTGTACAGCTCTACACATAACATGATTGAGTATCAATTAATTTTATTTGCCCATTTATTTGTTTTGAACAGTTCAGCGAATAATATAAAGTACCTTCGACTTAAAATTTATTGCTCGATTATTTAATAGTGAAAAACTGGAATTACTGTGAAGTGAAAAATATTTTAGCTGTCCAATATCAATAATACAGTCATGTAGGCCACAGACGCTTTTTACTCCACACAGAGATTTCTCAAAGTTCTACATATATGTATAACTGTGGCACTGTCAAATGAAAGTGTTTAGCTGGCCAATCTCAAGATATATATATTTTTAATATTTTCTGACTGTTTTTTAGCAATTTTTTAGCATTGGCAAAAAGCCTGTCATCTGTTACAGCTGCAATTTTTAAGCACCCTTGCTTCCACACAAGCACACAAGCTTGAAAACAATGACCATGTCGACAACACATTTATAGAAAGCTATGCAAGATTAACTATTCATTCATTCTGAATCTTACATTTACATTGTCATATATGAAACAGTATAATGAATTGTTACATAAATAAATTAGCTATGGGGTAATATTGTTATATTTATATAAGAGTATTTACAAATCAAACTAAACAGTATATAAAAGGCGACATTTACTATGAACACATATTAACTCTGTGCTATCTGCCTACCCTGTAAGGGACCTGTCGTGATGGTATTATATAAATAATTAACAAGGAGAAAGACATGAATTCGTCATGACGTCGCATTGGTAATTTTCACATCAATGATTTACTTTATTTATATTTCTTATGAAATATTTAAAAGTTCGTTCGCATATCAGAATAATGATAAGCAAGTATAAACTATCAAATCAATCATTAAATGCCAATAATATAAAGTATGAGAAACATTTACTATAATCATTATTCTTTAATAGATCCAGTGTACATTATCGGTGCTGCCATGTGTTTAATTTTTATAGAATACCTAAATATATATACTTGCTATTAGTAATACTCATTGATACATAAATTTGCTATTATTAATACTTCATTAGAGCTATGACGATACAAGCTATGATTTTCTTTTTAACTATAAACCACAATAGCTCCATTTAAAGTAACTGTATCCAACATTAAGTTGGTACAAAGTCAAAATTTGTTGATACAACTATAAGAGGTTTTAAAGTCAATGGTTGGGGTAACTTTTGACCCCATCCTTAAAACTTGTACATACACAATTTATCTTTTGTGTTCACTTAAGTTTTTAGAATCGTTTGATCCAACAATAAGACTTATTAAAGTCAAACAATGGTGTCATTTTCGACCTCACGACTTCACGTTTAAAATTCACAAGTTTTCTTCTGTTGTCACTTAAGATTTGATTAAAATGTCCAGTGTTTTTTGTTATATTTGCGATAGAACGCGAGGGGGGGCTTATGTTACCCCCAGGTAGGGTCGTACTTGGTCCACTCGTAGCCGGGCGCCAGGTACACTCGTCGGCCCCGGATGTGGCAGGATACGATACCGTTGTATGCCGTCCGGGGAATTCCACTCTGGAATGTTTATATGCATATATTATAAGATTTGTAATAATGAAAATGCCTTAGAACAAACCATACGTCTATCTTATCTTAAATTAGACAATTTGGCCTATGGAAACAACACAGCTGATAAACTTACATATATAACACTTATACTCATATCAATGTGTGTCTTAACATAATGTCCTATGCCCTATGAGAGCGGTCTTGAGTTTCAAGCTTCATGCTTCTCGTCACTCCCCGTCCACTCGACGCCCGTCGCTTCTCATCCCCTGCGGCGCCAGCTCTGCCGCGGCCGGCCGCACCTCCGTCTCCCACGAGAGCCCCAATCATGCCCTTGCTTCGGAATGTGATCGGAATCTCTCAGAAGTATGTGTCCAATCCAACTCCATTTCCGCCGTTGGATCTGGTGACCGATCGGACACACACGGCATTTCTCCCAAAGATTTTTGTTGCTGATGAGCTCAGGCCAGTAGATCCCGAGAATACGGCCTTGGCAGAGATTGACGAAGACCTGCATTTGGGGAGAGATATCTTTTGTGACCTTCCACGTTTCGCGCCCATAACATACCACGGTTTTGACGTTGGACTCGAAGATTTTAAACTTGACTCTTCGGGTCATTTTCTTCAAATGCCCCACAGGTCTCGGTTGTCCGAAGGTAGCTCGGGCCTTGGAGAGCCACGAAGCCATGTCTTCGGCTTCCCCAGCTTCGGACGCTCTCGAGGTAAATAAAATTTGTGGGCTTGTTCCACTGTCTCACTGCAAATCTTCAGCGGTTGTTTGCAGTTCACACCTGGTCGTGTCGCTCTGGTCTTCCGGGTGTTGATGTTTAGTCCTGTTTTAATTTTTTATTTTATTTTTGTACGCTTTACTGTTAAGGCCGGTCAACTTAGCTTGCAGATCGGCGTGTGTGTGACTCAGCAGGCATAGGTCATCGGCGTGATCCAAGTCTTCTAAGACGCTGGATGAAATCCACTCAATCCCGCGATGCCTTTGTTCAGTGATGTGAAGCATGATCCCGTACAAAACGGCCCAAAACGGGCGAGGGGAGAGAAGGCAGCCCTGGCGAACACCAGAGTGATATAAATCTGTATGTGAATAGCAATCCTGACTTTTTCAAAATATAGCGCACACAGAGAAGTATGAGATTTAGGACAGCGTAAGTACATGTACACAGAGTGCAAAAGCTCATTACTCACTCTAAAATCATCCATGAGACCCAGTTTCTTGGCTGACTTTTGGTAGGTCTTAGCGTTGGTGTATGGCACGCGGATAGCGGATTCTCTTCCCGGGCCGGACACCGCCTCCTCCGGGGTCATCTCCGGGAGCGCGGCCACTATAGAGGACAGGTTCGCGTCGTAGTATGACTGTGGGAAGGCATAGTATTTTTTTTTCAAAAATTACAATGTTTAATTCTGATAAAACTTAAAAAGATCACGCACAAAAGTCTTTCTGTCTCGTAGATTATTGTAATTAAATCAGACAATATTGTTTTTTGTATGCAAATGTACGAATTAATATCTAGAAATACAAAATAAAGCAAATCTGATTACGTGGCAATTATTTAAGTAGGTTTTAGAGCAACTATTAATTAGCGTTATTGGCCTCAACATTATTATGTAGAATAAAAATATAACGTAACATCACGCCTGTAATCCATGAAGGGGTAGGCAGAGGAGTGTAGTACACTCCCATGTTTCACCAGTTACGTTTAAGTCCCACGGAATAGGTGGTGAGCCTATTGCCATACAAAAATATTATTATTATTATTACCTTCAGCAAGTAAGAAAGATCTAGCTTAGTGAACTCCACGAAGTCTTCGTTGAGATGCATGTACCTGAGATGATTGTCGAAGAACAAGCCTTTACTGACGCCC
Source organism: Parelbella polyzona (assembly GCA_018244815.1). Taxonomy (NCBI): domain Eukaryota; kingdom Metazoa; phylum Arthropoda; class Insecta; order Lepidoptera; family Hesperiidae; genus Parelbella; species Parelbella polyzona. Next base: position 10,035 of record DWMF01000680.1, on the reverse strand, counting down.
ACCTGAAGATATATATTTTTATTATCTATACCACACCATACTGCCCTAGTGTTGACCAACGGCGATTGTTAGCAAAATAGTAAACAGGCGGTAAGATGAGAAACGTGGCAAAGTTACTACTCAGTATGACGTCACACGTCTCTATCGAACCATAGACAATGCAGTATTTCTGTTATTTAAAAGTTATCTAATATGATTAAGTGAAAAGGAAAGCAACATTTATATTTCACGCTTGTGGCTCAAATAAACGTAGTAAATGTACAATGGATAATGACTATGCGTTAGCAGACACATATTATTTAACTCAGGACACAAATATATATGTACATATATACTTTATAATATGAACACTGCAGTAATTCACTAATACGTGACATAAAGTCTACAGTGGTATGGTTTCCAATGGTACTCAACTTTCCGAACGAGTAGGTTCTTGATATTTCAGGTCGGATGCACGCTCTGCCTTTTGTGTTCTCGGGGTTTCGGAGCCAATCGTCGAAGAAACTGGAAGCGGGATATAACAGTGGGGAGAATGAGGTTCATTGAAATGAATATATTTGTACCTAAAAAAATTATAATAAAATTAATGTTTTAATTAATAAACCGGAACGTGGCTGTGCACTGCCGTGCCCCCGTATATTTCTATTATACAATTTAATTAAATACTTTTATTAGTTGCCTAAACCAAGTAATTAGAAATATTTAATTAAAATAATTATCACTTTCCCCATTTATAATTGATGGGTATTTAGCAAGAATAACACTTTACATTTTTCTATTTCATAACAAAATAAGATTGTATATATTAGGTAATATTTATCCGCTTTCATGTACAGCGTGAGCATATAAAAGAGTCAGGAATGTAGAAGAAGCACGTCAGGTCTATCAGGATAGGGATATTTGGCATTCGGTGCTCTCTGCTTACCCCGTAAAAGACCAGGCTTGATGCAATAATAATAATAATGAAACTCACGCTTGCGGCCAGTTCGGTTCCAGTTGCAGCCACGTGTTCCTCGTCAGCATCCAGCCGAGCCCGGGGAAGAAGTCAGTGCGGTGCAGCAGCTCGGGTCTGGAGAGATCTATGAGGTCCTTCTTGCCGTTGTCATTCCACGCTGATATGCACCTGGATTTTTTTATTAAACAGATGGATAACTTGTTCTGGGCAACATTATACTAGTTGGATAGTGCACATACAATAACCTAGTAAATTGGTACTTTTAAAACATTCTCTGGCAACACCATATCGGATATACCACTTGGAAATTTTCTTATGCAAAAAAAATATAGAAAAATATTAAACTCACGTACCATATGCTGGGGTCTCGGTGAAGCAATGTATACGTCCCCTGGAAATATTCGAAGAAGTCCGGAGATATGTCGAGGTCATCTGCGAATGATACACAACACAAAATATGAAGACAAGTGAGAATATGAAAAAAATATTCAGCCCTTTAAACACAATATAACATTACGGCTGTATTTTGACGATGGGCCGGCAGAGGAGTGTAGTGCTCTCAGTTTTCATAAGATGTCCTATCGTTCAACCCTTACGTTATAAGACAGCATAAATCAACATTAAAGTTCGTAGGTTTTCCGTCAGGGCTTATTGAACAATCGCTCATTATACTACAACTACAAGAAAGCAACATGACAACGGAGGGAAAATGACCCATTAGCTCACACATATGATTAAGAAAGTCACAAACCTTCAACAATGATGACCGCCTCGTGGCCCAGAGTCACGAGCACGTGGTTTAGCGCGAAGCGAAAATGGCGGGCTATCTTGTAGTAGCCGCGGAATTTCACCTTCACCCGGGGCAGCGGGATCTCGGTCAAATCGGGCTGCCTGACCACCGTGATGCTGGGGTCCGCTTCCGTGAATCTCTTTATCATGTGGTACGAGGCTTTTTTACAGCAGTCCTTTATTAAAAATACTATATAATAACTAATTGTTTATGGATGTAAAGAAATTAATACAGCGCAATATCACGCCTGAATTTTCTCGAAGGGGTAAGCAGAGGAGTGTAGTATTCCCAAGTTTTTCTAGTTATGTTTAACGCATAGATATATGTATTATATATAGCGTGACGGCGCCATCGGCAGGCCTGTGACTGCGATTGTCCAACAAATAATAAAAGAGGTAAGATGAAAGACCCATATTTGGCTTTGGCTAATCGCACATGCACAGAAAAATATTCATGGTGCACAATCAACGATTGCTCATTACGCATTACGCGCAAAAAAAGAGAGACAGATGCCTGCCTCATTTGCTTTCTCTTTTTTTTCGATTGCCACATTTTTATTTCTATGGTTATACGTCTCATGAAATAGGGAATGAGAATGTGCTATATTGGTGAGCGTATTGTGAATTTAGCTTTAGTTTTAACCGATACCTACTCATAAATTAGAGTTGTCTTTAAAATCCGCTTCTTAAATCCACATAGTTCCTCTTGGAACCATACTTACTTGGCTTACAATGATAGGGAATGTCTCCTTGCTGGGTCTGAACTTGACCAGATTGTCCAAGCATCTCTTGACCGTCACTCGGTCGCAGGCGATCACCAGCACCGGCAGTATTGGTGTACCACCTGGAATGAGATATAATCTAAGTTATGTATTGAAGAATATACATTGAAGATGGTTTCAATATATATTTCTTTACTATAAATGTAACTGTGGCTGAGATCGTGGTAAACATATTTCGCGTCTTCTACATTCATGAAAATTATTAAAGACACTGCTGGTCTTTTAACGGTTTCTACACTGTTATTACTATTTAAATGAAAATATATCTAATGGATAGATAAATACAGCAAACTCAATTATTCTCCACTTTTATCAGTGTGCACTGCCAGCCGGTGTTGGCAAACAGCGCCATGCTGGTAATATAATATGCAAATAGTACAACAGTGCCGCTCGGTTGCGATAACGGAAATAATCCGCCCATAGCCGTAAAACCATTTCACAGTTTTACATTAATCTTACGTATACATGACTATTGTTTCGTTGGTTAACAACCAATGGAGCCTAACTTAACCTAATCTCACCTATTCTCTATATTACAGCTTCTTTTTCCATAATACCTAACAACTAGTGAAACTATACCTAACCTAATCTAACCATATTAGTTTTATTTTTCTCCCTGCTCTTAACAACATTACAGTTTTACGTCAATCTCACATCTGTACAAGTACATTGTCCCTGTACCTAACAGTCATGGTAATCTGAACTCAACCTTACTTTATCTAATCCCAGGATAGCTTTCTTTTAATGGTCACATCAGAAACAATTAGACTGTGTATCTAACCAGTGAAAGTTTCGAACTTAGTATCCGCGTACCGCTCAATTTAAATTTATTACAGGTACGAGTTCTATATGCAGCATAGATTATTCGACTTCGAAGAGTTTTTTATTACTTTCAATATGATTTATCTACCTACAACATTGCTTTTCAAAATTGCGCGGGTATGTTTAACACCTATTGTTCCAATCCAGAAAAAATGCGCTATGGCACACAGGGCTTTTAGATTTAAAACTCAGATCAGGTCCTTCGGTGCAGAGGTGAGAAAGTATGTTGAAGCGATGCCAGTTAATAGAAAATAACGAAATCAAAATATTTAGCTATCATGAAATCTGATAGAACATTCATACTTAAATGAATCCAATAGCTTTGATTAATTACCTAGGTTGTAGTAATTTAAAGCCCCATCGTCCTTGTTCAATTAAGATAAAAAGCGAAAAACCAGTCATTTCTTTCCAGAATATTTTATTTAAAAATCGATAAGTACAAATTAGTTTTCTTTTTTAATTACTCATAAGACTCTAAGCTACTTCAATTAATTTTAAAAATATAAACCTATTCAAGAGCAAGTATGAAAAAATTATCATACATACATAAATAGTATGCACAGATTAAAAATATACATACTCTTATGTCAAAATTGTATGGCAATGTATAGACCAAACAGAGCTGGGTCGATGAACGCACAGTTTACACAGACGAAACTGTGCCGCGATTGGCCTGATTACAATAACAACGCGAACTACTAACTCACTGACGCCACTAACAACTATAGACGATACACAATGAATATATTTCATAATATAATGATTTCATTTCTACCTATGGGGTGGGCCAGTTGTATTATTGTCATAAAATCACGTCAGACCCCTTACAGGTTAGGCAGAGTGCTGAGTGCAAAATATCTTGATCCTTATACACCTGACCATTTCGACCATCCCTTATCAGTTAATATCTAACCTATTCATAACTTACATATTATGAACAAGGGAAATTAAGAAAAAAGAAGATACATAAGAAGAATCTGGTCAATAATTTTCATTTAATATGGACGGCACAGAGGTTCATGACCATAAACTAACTCTTATAATATACATTCAATAAACACAGTATTACAATAAAAACAGAAGTAGGTGTGAACATGGCAACCTTTGCAGTAGTCACAAATGTTGCATATATACTTTGATAGAATTTTTCTGGTTATTAAATCTATTCTTAGCTATATATCACTTGTTATCAGTGCGACAAGTGCCTGATGATTTTTTGTAGAATTTGCACAAATAACCAGAACATATGATTATGATGAGACTTATATTGAATACATAACAAGATGTTGGTATTGTCAGAGCTCTGAACCAAAATGGGTGTATCCATCAATATTTTGGTATTTAAGGGTGCAAATGTTTTTTCAGTTAAATTTCCAATAAACTTGACTATACATCGAGCTACACTCATACATTACTCTACTGTTCACACCCTTTTATCTCTTTGTAGGAAAGAGGAAGGAAAACTTGAGTCTTAGTAATAATTAGTGTCACTTCACAATATTATGTTAATATAATTATATAAGACATCAATGAATCAGTGAATATTCAATCAATAAGTATTAAGTATTTCAAATTAACAACTATAATTTTAAAATAGTTTAAAAACAAAACAATAAATAAAATGAGCTTTGGGATTATCAAAACATTTCATATCAGATATTTTTATATAGACATATAGGCTACCTCGTTAGTTGCGTGGTTGCAACCGCGATTGCCTATCGAGAGGTCCTGGGTTCAAATCCTGGGTCAGGCACTATTGGATTTTTCTAATATAGAATTACTAGTAGTGACTCGGAATCTGGAATTGTGCCTGGTGTATGGCAATAGGCTCACCACCTATTCCATGGGACTCAAACATAACTGGTGAAAAGTGGGAATGTACTACACACCTCTGTCTACCCCTTCGGGGATTACAGGCATGATGTTACGTTTATAATTATTCCGTCACTCGACAATATTTGCTTTGAAATATTTCATTACATTTTCGCCGACAGCTCCGATGTCGACGGTAATTTTGTAACTGCTAATGCATTATAGCAGTATAACGTTATTTAAAAGCAATTTTCTTATTAAGTGGGTCGTTAGCGATGAAATGTAACTAATCTGGTTATTCTTATTGACACAATAGCAGCGGTTAAGCTGTTAAACGTTTTATCTCTTTTCTTCACAGTGTATTTGTCCTTTGAGAATAAGGGACAAAACATTATAAGGCTCATAACTTCAAACGCTCTGCGATTACTCCTGTTATTTCCGGTATTAATACTATTGCAAGGTGTTTTTTTTTTTTTAATACTAAAATAATTTTATTACAATTTCATGAAACAAGACGTTGTTTATTATAATTTCGTTTTTATATTCATATTTCCGTATGTCCGGCGAAGATTAATTAAAGGGGCGTTGACTAAGTAAAGGGTGAATATTCAAGCGAGCTAATTGATCGAGTTAATACGTGGATGAGAATCTTGCCGAGTTTGTACAGATTATTGAGTATTTAATAATAGCAATAGTCGAGAAGATTATTATTACAGTCACATAGTAAAATTGTCTGTATGTCAAATGAATAAAAGTATTACACGGAAATCCAACATTCTCGACCTTTTGAACGTCCTCAAAAACATTCGAGAGTTAATACGCAATGTATTATAAATCAAAAAATATTTATGGAGATGTTAATATAACTGATAATAAAACTTAATACATTTCTCAAAAATAAATTCAATCAGTAATAAAATATTCCAAGTACGGACAGGACGAAATTGAAGCATAATTTTTATAATATGTATATAAGAATGACGCAGAGTGAAAGGGGTTGAGGGATACCTATATTAAAAGTGGTAATCAAGACTTGCGATGATGGAACATCTTTTATCTACAAAGCATTAGCAAGAGAAACAACTGGCAATTAGTACTAAACACTGTCTAAACGCGCCGTTCTTCGCTCTAATCTAAACACATTTTGTTTTAAGTCACAGAACCCCGCTACAGATTTTGAGCAGCAAATGACCAGCGATGACTTTCCATATGGATTGGCTGTTGGGGAACGGTAAATGCATTTTCTGTGGGGTCGCATTATGCACGTGAGTGGGCCCAATAAAGTGGCAAGTCATGTGCACTAATAAACCGAGTCCTGTTACGTCGCGGTGGATCGTGTCATTGTACCGCAGGGGAATATCGCCTTTACTACCTTCTGAAGGTATACAGTATACACATAGATTAGGAAGATACGTTGTCAAGTTAGTATATTAAAGAGATTTTGAACTGTTCACATGGATCGTGTTGTGAAATTTTTTATTTATAATTATTAGTGTATCATCACTACAAGTCCTTCTCAAGATAGCCAAACAACATAGAGCACAAACCACCGCCAGACCTGTGCATTACCAGACCTGAAGGGCTTGCTCTACATTCATCGTTAATTTCTTAACTTTTTGTAATATTTCAGTTCAAAATAAGCTGAAATCTCAAATGAAGACTATTAGATTTCTGAAATATTTACCATAGAGAAATGGATTTTATCTTTCTACGTTTATAACCCTGCATTTGTAATTTTAATTGTATATAGGTACATCATAATTATCATCAGCCTACTCCCGTCCACTGTTGGACAAAGGCCTCTCCAATGACACTTTGCATATATAAATACTTATGTACAATACTAAAATAGAAAGTAACATTCTACCAAACATTACTAAGAGGTGTCTATGTCAAGCCAATTTTAAAATACCTATTTTTTACATTAATATTATATATACTTTGTCGTATACCGTTAGTCCACTGATAGAAATATGTATGGCAGTGCAGTCTTGCTAAGATTCGTATCTGGTGTTATAAAGGAAACACCACATCAATCCTAATTCATCATCAGCGCCGAGCCATCGACCTGCAAACACTCGTTACTTTACAGTGTCTCTAGTTTTAATTTAGAAACAGATTTTGTAATTTCAACCCATGATTGATTTGAATCACTTTGCTACTGTTACTTATGCTGCTAAACAGCAGTGATTACTTTATTATATAATGTATTTAATGCCGAATCAGTCAGCCAAATGTATTATTTAAACTTGAAGTATATTAAAAATTTACTTGGCGACTCCATTGGATATGTACGAGTAAATCACAATAAATATCGTTTTAATGGGAACAGTAGGAAGTAAGTACTTACTTGTGGTTTTAAGTGAATAACAAACGTCAATAGACATGGTTATATACATATATACGGATTTGTTTCATGTACCTTTTTCGGGATGGCCCGACTAGTTGCAAACCTATATGAGGTCCTTTATCATGAGCTCTCGCTAATTGCAGCGAGGTCACGGCGGAGAGTATATAATCAAATGTATAAATACTCAGGTAACATTTAATAGTAAAACTTCAGTAGTACTGATGTTCTATTGTTGATGTGCCAGATACAAACTTAATAGAAACTCTGGCATTATTAAATCATAAAGGAATCTCGCTGAACGTGAATAAACATTACTGTTTAGATTGTAGTCAAACTATGGAGCTATAGTACTATGAATTTTACAAGTAACATTAAAACATTGTTTAGCATTGAAACATGATAGATTATGTCTTAACATCGCTTAAGTACCCATTTACTGTTCATATAAGTATAGCATTTTTAAACTAATGTTCACTGTTTTAAGGCACTTTGTTGTCTAAGATTGCTTCGATCGCTTATTAATCTCTTATTAATTTTCTTCACTGATTGAAATTAAAATAAATTTCGTATTCGGAGTGATATTTTAAAAACATTTCTTTAATAATGCTTTACTGATAATATCATCACAGTTAAACAGCGGTTGTGATATACTGAATTTACGACGTGATATTTCACGAATGATTAATGACAAACTGTTTTATATGATCGTTAAATTTAACGCGTGTTCGTCAATCGATCGTAATTCTTAAAATCAATAAAGATCAATGATTTTTTAAATCACGTGATAAATCAAATTTTATTTATTGAATTTGCGTATATTCTGCTTATACATACATATATATATATTTACATTCATGCATACACGCATATATACATACAAGTATACATACATGGTCATAACAGTCATTACCGAAGATAACAATAGTTTGATGATACATACATTACATTTGATGATAGGTACCTACATATTTTGTATAATGTTAATCCCGTCTTACAAAGGGTATAAAAAGACGCATAATTGTCAATCATTACTGACAAGTTCATTGTCAAGTTATTCTTAGTCATTTATTTTATAATAAAATTTATTGTGTTATTAATTTTGTATTGAAATGTATGTGTGGCTGTGTAATTGTTACATGTTAGTACGAATTATATATCTTCTGCTAACAGTATCTATTTATATTTAGGTATTTGTTAAACACCGTTACTATAAATATAGAAAGAATAATGGAGGGCCTAAGATGCTTCCTAGAGGAACACTTTGCTATCATAGCTCTATTCTGAAACGAGGCTTGTACAGTTTTTATTGACTTTATATACTTTAAATAATGGATCTGATATTACAAACTTGTTTAACTATAGCTTGTAATTTTATGTTGTTGAAGGCTCTTGAAGTGCTTCATCGAATTAACTAGCTGTTTTACGACAATGTTTAACGACATTTACCAATAAAAAGCGGGACCGAGGATCTAAAAGCTGTGTAATACGTGTCGCAAATTATATTTTATCTCTTTTATATACGATATGTCGAAAGAGCATAATGTTCTCATAAAAATGAACACTTATTCTCAAGTGTTAACACCTCAATATAAATTCTTTAGTTCTAAGTATGAGTGTAACATTGGACTGCAAATTGTCTAAATAGGAGATGGTGGGCTGGCAGTCTGCCAGTGCGCGGCTGCCGACCCCATACCTTCGCACTTCCTAATTGAAAGTAATTCTTCAGTACCAGGAAGAAGTGGGCATCTCCTTTAGTTTGCACGTCCATATAATGCAGGAAATATTTGATGAATTTGCTCTCATTTACTTTGATACTATAGATGAGCTTATTTTACCCCAACGATGAACATTTATTTACTTAGTATCCAGTTGTCTTTTTTATTACATACTTTTGATAAACTCAATTCTGCATTAAATATTATTATCGATAACTCTCTGTTTCTTCTTACTCTAGCGGATTATTAAAAAAAGCGTTCTCTTACTACTACCTCCTCATGTGAGTCAATTTTAATTTCAGAAACGTTTTATCCAATATAATAGTCTCACAAAAACCTTAAATATCTTAAGGTACTGCTTACATCTACACTAGCGATTTAAATTTATTTTTAAGTTTTAACATGTAAAGTATTTGCTAATACCGATGATTTACCGACAAGGTAGATTATAATATACATGAATGAAAGAAGACAGACACTAGCAAAGTGCTTGTCAGAACTGGCTATCTTAGCAAATAACAATGAATTCTTATAAAGTATAGAAAAAACTTATGTAAGTCCTAGAATTGTCTGCATTGTTATAAATACTACGGCAATAAAAATAGTACAACAACAGATTGTCATTACTAAAAGCGTTGAAGAGCACTTAATTAAATGCGATAAAACCAGTGTCGAAGTGCATTATAGATCCGAGGATCCTTAACGACCACGACCTCCTGCGCAAAGCGAGACATCTGGCGAGGCTGTGGATGAGATGACTCACGTCTCGTCGTACCACACACTGCTGAACCGCGTCGATTATAAAATCAA
>DWMF01000679.1:0-13568 GCA_018244815.1 Parelbella polyzona | reverse complement strand
GGTTATTTTGTACAAAAAAATGAAAAATCAACAAAAAATAGCGCTGATTATTTGAAAATGAAGAGCACTATTATATCTACCATTTTGAGAACAACCTTCCTATAAGTCGTAGCAATCTGGAAGCAAAATACATATTACACAGATATACTTTTGTCATTCCAAGAGGAGATTCTCCAGCTGCGGCGCGGTAAAGAGTTGAAGATGATGGTATTGTTTCTACAGACCGCCAGTTGTCACTGACCTCGCGAGTGCGCTGACACCTTTATCAAAGTGTTTGATGAGTTTAATTCTCTTATCTAAATTATTTATAATATAACACGATATAGCGAACGTCATGTCAACTCCCAGCCCTGCCTCCAATAATCCAGTCCATTCAACAACAGCTCGACGGAACAAAAATGAAAAATCCAATGCGAAGCAAATGTGAAAGATATTTTTTCTTATCTACAGGAATACATTTTGGTGTGGTGCTAACCGAAAGGGTACTGTATAATGTATTGATAATTATAATAAAATGCTATATAGTGTAAACAGCCGGCTTACCATATCACGCCAGATAAAATGGCGATAATTTCGACGGCGTCTACGTTTTCTATTACCGTTTCTATTACAGGGCAGTAAAGTAGAAAATCTCATACGATGCTTCGGAATGTAAATCTAAAAACCTGCCATATAAGCAGTAAGCGTACAATTTGCCTTGTTCTTATGTAGCTACTCCAACCTTGCTTCACTATATTCAAAGTTGCAAAGGTTTCATAAAATGCTGGTAGGTATAAGCATTTTTAATTGAAGGAAAAATATCTTTGACATTTTACTATTATAGTATGAAACGTATGTAAACGTAACATAAAATTTGTAATCCATGAATAGACAGGCAAAGGAGTATGGTACAATCCCAGGTTTCACCAGTTACTTTTATATACCACACTAGAAGAAAGGTGGCCAATAGATCGCCATACACGGGATAGAGATCCAGACTGCTAGACCTTATTAAATAATTCAAATTTGAAAACTCCAACATTACCCGACCGAGGAACGAACCCAGGACCTCACGATCACCTCTCGCGCTTGCTACCACTCGACTAACGAGGCAGGGAAGGAGGGATTATAAATCAGATTAAAATATACTACACAAATATGTAGAATAAACATATATTTATTTATATAAAACTTATTGTTACAATTATTAAAAATCAAATATTTAACTACAGACAAATTAAAATATTATTATTATTATTATTACTATTTAACAATAATAATTTTTTAAATAAAAAAACTCAAACTAAATTAAGTACTTTTCTGGTTAAAGAAAATTTAATATATAATTAGAGATTGATTGTATAATAATTTTAATCGGCAAAATAAATATATAATCATTTTAAAGTGTCATTCTTGAAGTAAGTGTGATAATATTAGACAAGGCAAACAACTGAGTAACTACCTTCATAACTATTATTTTTCTACATTCTATATTAGCGGCATGACGTGAGATATTTGCAAAACAACACGCTGCATCCACTTATAACAGCAAGTAGCGCTAATAAATTCAGCATTTTCGTTTGTAAACAAATAACCGATTCGCCGGTTGCCATTTTGAATGACGTAAGAAGTCGTACGATTGTTTAACACAGCTGCCAACAGATGGCGTTACCGGGCATTTCTATGGCATGTAGGTCTCTTAGCAACAAAGAAATTGACATTATTTTGGCTTATAAATCTAATCATTGCTAATAAATGTACTTGAAATTTATAAATATTAAATACTAATGCGTATATTACGATTGAAAATGTTACTAAGAGTTTTTAAGTAAAACTTAAACCTTACGTTCATATAAAGTATTGCTTATGAAGATAGCAATGCCATCTATTACTGGCTGATGCGAAACTTATCTCTTGTTTATCAGCTGTTTATGATATTGCCCCTATTTTGTTTCAACTTGATTCCTTTCGATAGTCCATAGTAATCTGTTATTAGATTTAACGTACTAAAATTTTTATTTTTGTCAGTGTTAAAAAAATATTTTATTTTAAAAATGATGACATACAAACTAAAAAACGTTCATTGGCATCTCCATTGTTACCGGTTTTGCTGAAAAAATCGAAATCTGTAAAACCTATCACTCACAAACGAGGTTAACTAAAAATATAAATATCACTCGAGACAAAATACCGTGGTATTACAGTAGGTACTTGTTGATATTGTCATAGGAAAAGAAAAATAGAAATTCTCTTAGGAAAACGCTGACAGAAATATACATATAGGATTTTATCCAAAGGGGTGGCATACTAAGGGCATTTCTCGGTAAGGATTTATCAAGTCATTTATATTGCAGTGGCTCTTATCGACTTAGTTGGGGTGCCTGACTTATTCAGATACCTTTCTACCTTTCTTTTGAGAAAATAAAAAAGGTTTCCAAATCCCGTGGTCTTTCACTTAATCGAGTTACACAATACTGAGGTACCAAATAGATTTATAAAACACCCGTTTGAAGAAACCGAGTTATTTTTGTAAGTTCGCATCTTTTTAGACCACGTGATCACAAAAATTAGTATTTCATTATTGTGTATGGTAACGACGTAAAGGATGAGTAATACAATAATTTCCCAACAATGATATCCTCAACAATAAAATTAATTTAATCTAAACCATCAATAATATTTACGAGCTAATAATAATTATTTGTGAGATATAAACATTCGAGCAACGCACAGCAGTCACGTAATATTTTCAAATTAAAATGTAATTATTTTAAAACATCGGCTGGTGGCTGTCGATAGCTCCATGCAATTGTCGAGATTGGCAAACAGAACAGTAATCGTCTTGTTGGAATCACTGCGGTTAGAAAGTGAAATAACCCCTGTTTTATTGAGTATTGTGTAAGGGTACCCGAATCTGTCGGCTGTGCTGTTCCATCTCGTTCGCTAACTATTCATTATTATTCTGCGGCTTCATGCAAAATGCGTACCTATTCTGCCATAAATTATTGATTCAGATTCGCACATGTGTTTAACATCGACGTTACAGAACACCTACACAAGTATTAATATGGTATATTCGTTTAGTAAATATACGAACTATATCTTTTAACGCGTGAACTTAAAGAAAAATTATTTTTTATTTCTCGTTACGCATTCTTATGATATCGCGTCGATAACGATACTTTCTAACCGAATCGAAAATTGCAGTCACCTTTGCACATTTTTGATTTGTCATAAATATATTTCAAATACTAATGAGTTGGAATGTTGGGAACGTAATTGATATTCCTCTTGCACATCTAATTCCGCTATCTTTTCACGAAAGAACAAGTGCCGTATATCTTCTCGGAGTACCTCTGTTAATGTAATTTTCAGTTGACTTAGCGCGGAAAGTTTGCGAATTAGGGCCCCTCCCACGTTCTGTTCGGAGCCATTTATCGAACCAAGTTCATCGCTACGAAGCGTTAACTAAAGCACTTTATAGAATAATGTCTGTAGATGTGTTTATGTGGATATTCATGGACTTCACGAGCTCTGCTTTCATGGCCGAAAATGCTAAATTGTATTAGAGAAAACATTGAAATGATTTCCATTTAGCCGTCGAATTCTCTTACCGTAAACCAGAACGCGAGTACGATTAATATTCCGTGATAAATGGATCGATATTGACAGATATATCAGAATGTACAAAAATAGGTATTTAAATATAGCTGTAAATAACAAGCAGTACGGAAACAGATCCGTGGGTAGAAGCAGTAGCTCGGTAGATGGGACTTCGGCAAAAATGATGGTTCGCTCAATTCAATTTCCGTACGCATCCGATAAAATTAGGAAGGCGAAGATTGAAATTATTACCTTGACGCTTTACGCACGAGTGTATGTATGTATATTATGTAGATATGTAGATAGTTGTTTTCATTCGGTCCTGTTAAAGTTTCGACGATTTGAATTCCGCTTTTACAGAAACGAATGTAGTTTTCTATATGTTACATGTTGCGTAATGCGGGAGTCTAAAGCTTACGTGTGAGCCCCGATGAAACAATGGGACTTCGGATCTAAACAAAGAAATGATTATCGAAGCCCGAAGGATTCGGGTCAAACTACGAGCCGATACATTGGCACAAACAATAGGTATTGACTCGAACGTCTGTTTTCATGTAGGTATTATATGCATTTACTTCTGTTATCGATGTATTTTATTTGTTACATGCGAGTGATGTACAGAAGCCACGGTTCTGTGTGACCCAGTTTGTCCTTCGGTAAATTGTAATGATGGGGTCCACACAATAGTGTATGAAGATGGGGTTGCACCGTTTCTAAGCCGACCCGGACCGGTCACGACGCGCCCAACCGGTCCGGGCCGGCTCTCGGACCAGTTCCGATAATCTATAGTTTCGACTCGCCGATTGTTTTTACCCAGCTTAACATTATTGTAATGTATGGTAATATGTTCAAGTCGTTTCTATTTTATGTGGTTTCGTCATATCGACTTGTAAATATGTAGAGGTGTAGATGTTTTTGTGTTTAAGTGGACGTGTCGCTCAGAGCTCGAGTCGTATTCGGACAGGGAGCAGGTTTTGGAGTGTAGGTATAATAGGTATCACCAGAAAAACAATGAAGTCCATTATTGAAACTATGTATTTTTTTTAATAATTTCTACATTTTCTTTTACTGTCTATGAAATAAATATCAATTATAAACAATTGATACATATATTATTATTGTTAGTTCTGTATATGTCGACATTTCAAGTTTAGAAGTAAAATGTTTTTATAGGTTTATTTTTTATTCTTTTTCGATGAAAGTGAACTCTAGTACTATGATATTGTGCGTTTAAAACACTGGACCCTACAAACATTTAGATTTCGTTTAAAAACTGTTAGTCTATTGATTTACATTTAATGTAGTAATTACACTGGATGAAGAAAATGCTTCGAATTCATAACATCTCGTCAACTATACGTACTGTTAGTACAAAATTTCTCTCCTCTCCCACTGGACTACAGTAACGCAGCTTCGCGCGGCGATAGAAAACAATCTTACAAAAAATGACAATATTTATATTAACTTAAATAACTTAATACTTGTTATAACTATAATAATATAACCTGAGATCTTTGCAGTATATTAGAGCGCGCCTCTCCTCTTATTGCCTCCGTCCGAACGGCTCTATGATACATCTGCATGCGTGCTCGCTTACATATTAAAGTATATTTTTCTCATTTTAAATTTTTTACATTACAAAAGTAGTATCACAAACAAATGTACGAACTAGTACAATTACGAAAAACGTACACATATCTGATCCCCGCGGAGATCGCCTCTAATAAATACGATTAAGATACATATACATACATGAATTATACGAACTCTACGTAACTTCAGAATAGAATCGAACTCGAAACAATAAAAAATAATACGTAACACTAAACCAATCAGGGTATCAGTATCACACGCGCGGCGACGACTGAGATCATGGTGCGCACCTGACGCCGCCACGCCACTCACGCGACCAACCACTCCGACACCAACACACAATCATTAAACATTCCATCATAAAATACGAACAATGATTAACATAAGTAGACGCGGGCCGGGCGCCGCGGGGGCGGGGTGGGTCGCGCTCGCCCGCGCCGTCGCGCGCGCCGCCGGACGTGGCCGCGTCCCTGCCCACGGCGGCGGCGACCGCGCGCACCTAATGCGCTCCTCTGCGCGCTTACTCTACAACTATACATTACATATCACGCTGTGCTTTTTTCTCTTATTAAAAATATATAATAATTAATATACATATAATAATAATATTGATATTTGTTAAAATAACGATAGGTCGATATCGAGGAGGGCAATCAGTCGGCTCGCACCAGCGCGCGCCGTCGCCGCCGCTTCACTCGGCCTGGCTCCTGAACAGTTTTTTCTTTTCTATCGTGAACTGGGGGCTGATGATGATGGTGCCGCCTCGCGTTAAGTTTCTGTAAAAAAAACCGAATATTAGCATAATTCGAACCCTTCGGAGATCCATCGGATCGGAAAATTGAACTGCACAAAAATTCAACCATGAATAGTTGTAAGACTCACTTTAAGAATTGCGGCAACAAGCTCGTCCAGTTCGTGGCGTCGTGTTCAAGATGAAGATGTATTTCGTGCGTGGTTAGCGTGTTGGGGTCGATCTTGAACGCGGCGAGCCGGCGCCCGGCCACGTCGACGATCACCGCCGCGCCTCTGGAACCGCAGGGTTCGCCCTCTGCTAGAGCTAAGGTCTGGCGAGATGCCCTCGAGAGGAGCTCGGCGGGCACCAGGACCTCGGCGGTAGCTAGCTCGCTGGCTCCTTTGGCCGCTCGAAGCTCTCTCTCGAGTCGCTGAGCCAGCGCCGCTTCCGTCGGTACCGGCACAGGCGCTTCTCGCCAGGTCGGCCCATTCCATGCTGCAACAATAGATAGGAACTATTAAAATCAATCACTTTAAAAACCCTTAAAAACTTTAGTATTTTTGTTTGCCCTAAACTTAATTATCCATTGTAGAATCTTCATATAAGAATATAAGGTCCAAAAAATGAAACGAACTAAATCTGACAATGAGACCACAATGAACAAGTAACTTACTCGAAGCGGAATAAAGTCGAAAGTTAATTGAAACAAAGCGCATCGGAGGGCAAGGGAACGTCAGAGCAGCTGTTGAATTGTTGGCCATGACGTTTCGATCCCGACCTATTTTCCCAGTTCGCTCGAAAAGCTATTATTGTTTCATTATTGCTAATATAATAATAGTCGTTTGCAATAATCGTTCAATGCAGAACATGTTTCGTCAGGCAGCGTGCGCGCGCCGCGTAGCAACAGCTGACGAACGTCACTTAGAAAGCCGCTAAGTTCCCTCTCCACCACACAGAATAGAAAGTCGACTCACCTTTTTCACTACTGAATCCGACGTTAAACTGACTCGTGACCGGCAGGATCTCCATGTTTTCCAAATTTTTACTTATATTGTACACTTTTAATACGAAAAATTAAAGCGTTCCGCTCCGGAACTTATACTAGAAAAATATCACAAGTCTCTTTTGTACTGCGAATGCGCACAGAACGATTGTACCGGCTTCGCGACCGGCGACTAGTTATCGCGAAGAGATCGATGGGAAGTTGGGAACGTCCGTAGCTAACACGACCGCATCAGATCTGATCTCGTAACCACAGGGCTTCGTCTCTCGCCCTCGGCTCACTGTGTGACCCACCCGACCCTGTCGCTGTCTGTGACGGACTGGACTGACGATGCCGGGAAGAGTTTGCTTTTTATATAGAGAGCCGAGGAAGGGGCTGAGGGGGGTCTCTCCGCGGGCGGCCGCGGGGGCCCCGCGCGCCAGTCGCGCCCGTCCGTGTTCGTTGTCGGTTGTTTCCACGTCGCTCCGTACCGGCTTCCGGTCGCAAGCCGGCCGGCTTCTTTCTTTGTTTCCATATAACGATACCGGTCTTACTTTACAGTTCGGTTTTCAAACGCGAATCAAATCAAATATGTTATACCCGGTGCAAATATAAGTAAACTGCGCGTGTTATGTTCCTTTAGCGTTTATTTTTTTTCGTATTTACGGTCGTGTCTTTGTTTAGTGTTAATTTAGATGTAAGATATATTTAAGATAAGCTTTAAATATGTATTAATAGCGTTAGGGTACATAATGGGCGTCAGGCCGACTAGCCGCCGTACCACATTCAAAAGTAGTCTACAACATAGATTATAGTTTAGACATAAGCGTTTTGATACACCTAAAAACTATGATAAGATAATCTGTGTCAAATTATAACATTATTTTCATGACAAGACTTTGAATGTATTTCATTTGATCTCCCATTTTTCAAAGCAATTGTAAATTTATTTGTTATTATTGAAATTGTAATAGATAAAGTGTTATGAAAATTGTGGTAAGATCCTGTGTTGAAATTAGTCATTAAGTATGGGCAACAAAAATCTTTTTGTATTCAGAATTTAAATTCACCACTTGGCAACAGCCTTCTTAAGTTCGAGTTGTGTTCTTAGAAAATGAACAATAGGTTTTAAAACGCCGGCAATCAAGCCATAAAACTGAGTTACTGTGTATATGACCGGCTGATCAAATGGCATATCGGCCTATGATCGTTACCTGCTTATTATTATTACATTTCCCATGTTGCATCAGACTGGAAGTTTCGAGATGCTCTTTTGTCGACTCTTCACTGGAGCCTAAACTAATTCTAAGTAAATATATCTTGAATTGTCTGTACAAGATGTGTGTTAATTATATTGTATTAGGGCAAATTAAAAAGTAATTAGAATTGATCCGTTGAACAGCAGAGAAACAAAATGTAAGTAACAGTGATCAAAAAAAGTAATAAGCGATCATTTTTGTTTAATTTATAACGGTTACAAAGTACAATATTAGATCAAACATCATACCTAATAATAATGACACAAAAAACATCAAATTTGTTCTCCACACTAGAATTATCTAATTATAGTAGATAGGACGCGCTGTAATTTTGAGTGCCGAAATTGCCATGGCAACCGTGTTCAATCTTTCCAACGGCTTAACCGTAATAGCGAAGAGTACGAAACAATTGAGCAAAAAAGCGATGTAAAAAATTGGTCGGTTGCTACGCCGAGCCGGCCGGCGCCGCGGCCTTGGGCGCTCGTGACTCATGGCTGCAGCGCTGGAGCGAATCGAAGAACACGGCTCGAATCGAATCGTGACGATAATATCTATCGCTCAACC
Source organism: Parelbella polyzona (assembly GCA_018244815.1). Taxonomy (NCBI): domain Eukaryota; kingdom Metazoa; phylum Arthropoda; class Insecta; order Lepidoptera; family Hesperiidae; genus Parelbella; species Parelbella polyzona. The sequence continues at coordinate 4,855 of DWMF01000679.1, read as the reverse complement.
GATGCACTCCATTACGATTTCATTTTTTCCCCTCACTCAAAGTTCGTGGGTCAACTAACGTTTTAAAGGTTAAAAAAGATAAATTTGTTATTCTCCTTTACCATATCTTTTATTAGTGATTTCCTCTTTTATTGAACTGTCATTTTCTGAATATATTTTAGTAAATATTGTATTAAAAAAAATCCAAAAGTTCTACTCTTACATGTTACATCGCAGATTTGAGTTATTTTATTTTGTGTTTTTCTAGAAAACACAGCTATACCTATCTTACTATTCAGCGTAGAAAGTCCTAGAAAGACAATATTGCAACTGGTGCACAAATAAAATGCGTGCGTCACAGAAATATTGCATGTAAATCTAAGTAACACGACAACGTCAAGCAAAAGATTAAATATGTATACATATATGGAATTGGCCATAAATAACGACAAAAATAAGACTTATGTAAGTATTATCAGCGCCTCGACAGCTTTATCACTTAGCAAATGAAAACTTAAAATAAGCAAATAAGATGATGATAAACTGAGTACAGAAAATACAATTCCTCGTCATTACAATAATTGTGATAAGTATCGTCTTTATTGTTTTATTTACGGTGTCATAATACATTTTGCTCCAATGTTGGCCACGCAACAAGCCACCGACAATGAAACGCCTATAGAATGGACACAAATGTATCGTAACTGCCTTCCACACAGCATAACACAAACAGATGAATTTATAAACACGCGGTAACGCGAAGTCTCATCAGACAGTATTCCATAATATTTCTTGTTAATAAACACACAATAAATTAGGTTGAATGAAAATGGATAATTTTAAAATTATGGTATAAATTTATGGAACAGCACGATATAAATAAAATTGTTTAAAGTACATCCAGTATGACCTCAGCGAACCATGTTAAAAACGGCATAATATACATAATATATTTGTAAAGCCTTGAAGAGGCACGTGGGGCGCTAATTTAAACAGCTACTTGCCTTTTAAATTGAGCATTAAAATATTTTTATTAAAATGCGAAAATAAACGGAAACGGAAAGTAATTGCAAATTTTGCACAAATATAATTTCGCATATATAAGCCTTAATTGCAAAAATCCATTGTTCAACTGAATTGGGTATCTTAATATATGAAAACCATAATATTCAACAAAACAAGTGTTTTTTCTTCTTTATCGAAATGACAAAAGATAAGATGCGTGTCGTAACAATGGAACAAGTTCCTTTAGGCAGTGTCCTGTCGCTCCCGTATAAAACATGTTCCGACTTGTCTTCGAACTTATTTCCGGACGTTTTTAAAACAAATCCGTATTAATTTTAAACTTCTGTGATAAACTGATGTATTAAAAAAGTTTTTGTAAACGATTTTGTTTTATTATTAATAATTTTTTATTATTGTTAAGAACGGATTTTTTACCTTTACGACGTTTGCAAATATTTCCAGTACGTTATTCACAAAATGGTTCTTGACAGTTGTTATATTGTTGAACGGACTAATGCGCCTCGCCTGACAATGTTTTATACATAAAATTCAAATAACCTGTCCCCCAACCTGCGTTTTAGCATACTTCGTTTGCAATAAATCACTGCCTTGAGCATAACATTATTTAATCGCCTCAGTAAACTAATGCCTCGAATCTAATCCTTTATTGGAACGATTTATGTTATTACCCTTGTATAGAATTGAATAATTTCCACAATACAGGTTTTTTGCTCCTAAATCTGCTTAAGTAGGCCTCTTTACGAGTCTGTTACCACATTCAGCCATATTTGTCCTTCGTAACAATCCTGTTACTTATAGAAATTTAGTTTGTAAGATATAAGTCGAATTAGCATTTTTATTGTTTTCTAGAAAAGAGAAAGCTCACGAGCTAACTGAAATGTGACCACAGTGTCTAATCAAGATGTAAAATATCTTGCAAACTTCGCTACTACTGGCCGTAACGTTATAAACCTGTTCGGGCTATTTTTGCGGATCGCGTAGCGAAATTCAACATACACGAGTTGAATGTAAAATGAAATAGAACCATATCGACCAGTCAATGTTTCGAGTGGCTCGACTATTAAAACGGATCTATCGTCGGTTTTCGCAGATTTCACTTATTTTGACCTTTTCGTTTCTTTTGGATCCGAATCTCTGCTTTATGTCTGTTTGTTTATTGGTGCGAGAAGAGATCTAAACAGATGCCAATAAATACGCCTCCGCAAATTTAGTAAAAGTTCCGGGCAACAAAAACAAGTCCGACAGCGAGTCGCTCAGAGCGGAGCGCGAAGTGTGAGCCATTAAATTTTAATTAACTCGCTCCATAATGCATTAGGTTGCTTCACTGTTATTTACCATTTATTCGCTATAATCTTGTCGTTTATTACGATGCTTTGTGCGAATGTAAGTAGGTAAAATTAATATTTCCTCCGGCCGGTTTACGAGTCGACTGGCAGTCATTACGTTTTCATTCGGCCGGGTTGTAGCTCATTTGTATGGCCAATATTCGTCGTCATCAGTATGCAGCGATCGTGTAAATGTTGTGCCAAGTTTAGGCAACTGCTCATTAGAAATTTTAAACCGTCTTTGTTTGTGTCGAGTTTCGTCGAGCGACACGTGTGACTCTATTGTATCTGTTATAGTATTGTTACATAGGGTTTTATGTACTCGGGACTGATCATTGTACGCGATGACCTTGTTCGGAGATTAGAGTTGACTTTTGTAAGTGATCTCACGCGAAGATTAATCGCGGTGTTTATCTACCGATTTATAATTGTTTGTTTACTGTAGCCGTTAGCAACGTTGGCGTTATCACTAGATTGAGCGATAACTTTGGTGTTTATTGATCTTGTATTTTAAGTGCAGTGTTGCAATTGTTCGATAGCGAGTCTGTGTACTCTGTTGAACGTTCTAGAATCTATTCAACAACCTGTCGCACAAAGGAAATTTTGCATGTTTTTGAATAATAAATGAATTATCCAATACCCTTGCTATTTTATTTGAATTATACCTCACCCAGTAATAATTGTGATAAGTCACGTCGATGTTAATGATACTTTTGATTTATGTTCCTATCGAACGTCGAGCGACGTACAATTCGATTTATTTTAAATGAAATACGAATATAAGGGTTATCAAATATAATGAATTACTGATACAAACGTGCTTCGTTATACTCGTATCTGGGGTCATTATTATGACTGCTGTGACACAAAATTTTGCAGTTTAGATAACATTAAGTATACACGCGACGATAGCCTAATGACTTAGATTTGAAACCTCCATTCCGGGGTCTGAGGTTCAAAATTGACACACCAATGAATTCTAAAACTATATGGATTTTTTCAAATTAAAGTATCATTTTCTACAATGGTAAACAATAATTTGAAGAAATGTACACATAATAGGTACAGTACAGCGTTTTACAAGGCCCTCTCAAATCTGCCAACCCATTAATAGCCCGTGTACTATACGCCTCAATCCCCAATCTGGGCAGACACTCGTGGCCAAGAGTGTAACAATAGAATGTATTGATACTGATGTGTTCCTTAACTCCTTGAATCCTGATGAAGTATTATTAGTCTCCGTTCAAGCTAATGCTCTTTAAGATCTGTAGTCTATTGAGGATATATCAACTAATGGGAGACATGGGCGGTGGCCATACAGCTTATTGTAACTCATACTTACCAAATAAAAAAAAAATTTGTTCACTTTTAGAATTTTTACTGCGAGGAGCTACTGTCGTTTATCATCACTATATATGTACATTTAAAGGAAAGAAAAGCTGTAGCAGATAAATCTATATATCTGTAATTGAGTAAGTATTGGATGGAGTAAGTAAAATATCTTATGCTCTATGACTTCGATGTAGGCGAGCACAAGTAGGTTTTAGGAATCATCAGTTCTTTTGTCGTTACACTGTTGGAGACTGGTCTCCTCTCAGGATGAGAAGGTTAAGGTCATAACGGCTCACGCTGGATAAGTGCGGGAAGGCAGGTGTAATCTTAGTTATACGTATATAAATAAGAAAACAGTTGACAGCGCTATCTTTCTAAAATATTTTGATACCAAGTACATTTATAAACATTAACTGCATAATTAGTGACTACACTCAAGTATTCATTGTATACGAACAATGGCACATAAGGCAAATTAATTCTGTTTGATAATGAAATATTAAATTCACAATTAAAACAGCCTCGTAAATATTTATTTACCAGAATACTCAACCGAATGAACGACGCTTAGCTCGGCTATGGGTCGAGAATTTGTGTCAAGCAAACTTGTTTAACAAAATCATTTTTCAGCCGAACTTTAAACGTACATTTAGTTGAAAATTGTCTTACGATGGTATATTATATCATTACTTATTCTTCGAATTCGATTTTTTGATGATATTGTGGATTTATTGGAAGCAGCAATGCAAAAAGTGCTGCTTTTTAATTATTATCACTTCCTAGTGGAACTTACCTAGTGTTAGTATAGTAATAACTTAAAAATAAATTAAATGTAATAGTGACAAGTACTCGTAACAACGATAATGTAATGAATAATAATGATAATATTTACGCATTAAAATATCATTATTATTCATATTTATTATGCATATCGATATCGTTATGGCTGATCTCTGGCTATGAGTTAAGAAAAACTTGCATTGCACCATGAATGAGTGAGATAACATTTTTGACAAGAAAAATAATTTTGATCCCTACTGCATTCACTACACTGCACACCGTATTACATTAAAATGACGTTGAAATAAACATAAATATATAGACGTAAGTAAACATTTCATAAATTAAATTAATATTAATTGAATTTTATTATTAGACTCCACATTAGACTGTCATATGTATATTGTAATTAC
>DWMF01000678.1:0-13569 GCA_018244815.1 Parelbella polyzona | reverse complement strand
GGTTTGTTTTTATTTAGTACCCTGATTAAATTAAATGATGCGAACGGCGCAGGTGACACGGAGACCGACACTTACATAGCGAAGAGATTGAGGAAGAGCAGTGAACTAAGAGTGATGGAATAAAAGAAGCACGTTTGGTTTATAAAAATAGAGATATTTGATATTTGGTGTTGGTTGGCCTACCCCCTAAAGAACCTGGCACGATAATACAGTAATAGCCTGACCAGTTTCGGATCTGACCAAGCTCCTCCTTCATCAGCTTCCGACGATTGGAATGTAATCACGTTGATACATAAATAAATGTTGTATATAAATTCTCATGAAATTTTTAATACCAAAATGTATTTCACTATACCTATCACTTAGATATTTATATGAATTATCTAAATGATTAGGCGGCCTCGTTGCTCGAGTAGTTGCAAGCGCGACTGCCGATCGGAAAGTCCTGGGTTCAAATCCCGGTTCGGGTACTATTGGATTTTTCTAATTTAGAATTTCTAGTACTGACTCAAAGTCTGGATCTGTGCCCGGTGTATGGGAATACACCGGGCACACTATCTATTCCATGGGACGTAAGCGTAACTGGTGAAATGTGGGAGTGTAGTACACTCCCCTGCATACCCCTTCGGGGATTACAGGTGTGATGTTACCTAATTTGAAATTACTTTTATTCTCCTATTTCATTGACTATACCTAACTCTTAATGACGTGACTCGTAAAAACAAATAAACGAGAGAAGGAAATTTCCAAAATACCGACATATATATATTAAGATAGAATGATTCATTCATTGACTCATTCATTCATTTATTCATACGTTAAATTTTATACTCGATATACATACATAATCGAGGCCATAAACACATTCAACAAGTTTCATAATAGATTACTCTTCTTGCGGTTCTAATATTAAAATCGATTTTTTTTACGGATTCACACTATTTAGAACAACATGTAGATTTACTTTTTGATTAAATTGAGAGGCAGCAATTAAATAACATTAAATGTTATTAACAAAAGCGGATTCAGCAGAGATAGCCAGAAGAGCGTGGTAGGTACCTACACTTCGACGTTTAACCAGTTACGTGCTATTATGGGATTTACATAATATATTATGTACTAATATGTAATTGGAGGGAATAACATTTAAATCAGAATTTTAATTATTATTAAACTGAGAGACCTATAACAAACTAAAATAGCGAAAGTGACCAAAATGTAATAAATTACCGTGACCTTTTTAAAATGAATCTCCCAGTAAACAGCAATATTTTTAAGTGTTGCCATCAAATTCTCAAATTTCGTTTGTTTACTAATGCGATGTATAAATTAAAATGAGCTAACCCTGACTACATGGGGTCAGAAATCAACGGCAGATCTCAAAATGTTTTTGCCGGCTGTAGACTTAATGTACGTTTATTAAAGTTATCATAAATCTGAGACACTGCGAATTAATCAATTATGTAAGCTATCATGAGAAAATCTCATATTATATCCGTAAGTATTCTTTACAGATGCTAATGAGATGAGAGTCGGGTTACACTTTCGATTTTTGTGTTTGCCACCCGCGGACTGGCAGCGTGGTGTTAATTTCAGCTTTATGGAGCGTAATTGCGGCAGATCATAATACATTGCGAACACACTGTGAGTCTGAGCAATTGAATTCAGGCAATTATTGATAAAATGTTTCTTAGTACCAATTTAGTATCAGTTTATTAAATTTTTGATTCGCCATAACCGTCTAAATTGTCAACATCACAATCATCCAAATCAGTATCATCATCAAAATCGTTATCAACATCAGTCATTTAATAACTTTTGACCTTCTGCTGCTGGACACGAGTCAACTCTTAGAATGCAAGGAGCCGTAAATACTCTCATATCACTTCTTGTTCACTCGATTAATTTTGTTCATTTTTCGTACATACGACGTGTAGATTACCATTTTATAATTATTTGACAGTCATATTATTGAAAGTCAAAAGTATGTTGACTTTCATGTTTGTTCAATGTAACATGTGTAGGTTTCATTAAACTATTCATAGCATAAAGAACGAAAGTAAGAAAAAACGAAAGTTAACCATGGCTAACATCTTCAGCGAGTGCGCTTAAAATGACCGCGACCGGCTTCTCCGCCGATTAAATGTCTGACTGGTAAACTAGGTTCAGTGTAGTGTTGTTCTATTTTTCTCGAATGTTCTTCATTACTACTTATATTCTTACACGTTGTTACTTTTGCCCACCTTTCCTATATTGGTCTCTTCTCCTCTGTCTTCGTGATTTGGACATTTTATTCGGTTACTTCTCAAATTTTAGGTCATTTTTATGAAGATGCAACTCTCTCCTTTGCGTTATACGTAATAATTACTAATAATGAGACACTACAAACTCAGCATAAACTTTCTAGATTTTGTAATTCAATTTGTCAGTTATATTTATTAAGTAATATTGAACTTGAAATATTTTTAACGATATAATATCTCGGAGATATGAAACAGTTGGAAATAAGCAAGCCATCTTAGCCCTTATGACAGATTGTTAAATAATATTTTCGTTTGTACACCCCACTTTCACTTTCGTCCTGTCCGAACGGCAATTAAAATATGCAAATCTAATTTATCATCATCCGATTAAGAAAGTTATTGCGATGTACACAGTGTGAATTAGATAAGTAATGAGCGTGAGAATTATCCATCTCGCGTCTTTCACTTGTTGATTTTGGTTTGCTTTATTTAAACAATCTCGACATCTGTCTCACTGTGCGCTAGCAACCCACACAATTAATCTAGATAACCACCAACATTTGAGATTTATTGTAATAAATATTCTTAGATTTGAACAATTTTTCAAAACAAAATTGGCAAGGGTATTGATAAGTATTTATCGATAAACAAACATTTATTTATTTATCATTTATTTATCGTTGTAGAGATTGTTAAGAAAATTTGTATAGAGCATTTAAAATAACAACATTGTACCTTAAGTCTTTTCAACCAGAGCGTGAGTAATCCCGGTTTATGGATAAATGTTAGTGGCAACATTTCACGTTTCTATGTTGCGTGCTGGCCTGTTGAGTTATATACTGTATTCTGAAAACTTGAAAAAAATATTCATTTGATCTATTACAAGCAGGGTTTAATCAACGGTAGGCGATCACGTGTATAATTCGAGTCAAAACATGATTTTTCCAGCTATATTAAAGCGTTTTACACTTGAAACTACAATACAACTGAATATATTATTTGTTAAAGAGAAGCGTTTTATAATCATGTCCAATTCTATAGCGCTTCAATCTCTCTTGTATCCCCATTACGTGAGAAATTATTACTACTGTTATTCTTACTAGTTTTATATCATCATGACAGGATCCTGTGAGGTAGACAGAAAGCATTTGACCAGTACGTCTGTCCTTAAAGACCTGGCATGGTTTTTTAACTTTAGAAGCTCAGCGTATGTTAACACTTACATATGCAGTTGTATTAAAATAATTCAGTACCTAATTAATTATGTTTGTTGCCCAATTTTCTCCTACTGTTGATACTTGACATGTCAAACTGCATGACAGATTATAAGTATTCTGCTGACTGTAACCCTGTGATTAGTGTATGAAATGACCTTAAAATCATTATATTGAACATTTCGAAATTAAATGTTCAATTGTGAAATCTATTTGGTTATTATAAATACGAAAGTATTCTTGTCTGTCTATTACCTTTTCAGGTCAAAACCGCTGACTTTATTTCGTTGAAATTTCGGATGGAGATAGCTTAAATTCAAGGCAAGGACAGATTATTTTAACATAACAATATTATTGAGATTTTTAATATCGCTTGTTGTAACGGCTTAAGAAAACATCAGGAGGTAACTTACACATCTGAGAATGTTCTCGACGTTTTGTGAAATGTGCCAACAAGCCAGCGTGGCAGACTAGCTTTAACCCTTTTAATTCTTTGACGAAATCCAAGTTAAACAGTGAAATGATGAATTTGATGATGATGATAACGATGATAAAGACGATAGTAAAACAATACCGTAAAGAAAAAAGATTAAAGGAAAGTATGATAATTAGGCTCCCACTAATAGAAGACACATATAAGTACAACAATATGAACTCGCACACTTGCGTTCTTTACGAATATTTTATCAGCTGTTCGTCTTATACCGGCACTAACTCTTCATTATAGCTGTGTTTCTTTTTCCAGTCACTGACTTTGCCACTTATCTTGTCGTCTTTACTTTATTTTCGTTTATTTGCGTTTTACATTTCAATTTACTAGTCTGATGATGTTTTAATGCCATAGAAACGCACGTTACAATACAAAAATTCGTATTTTTTATAGGAAGTAGGTACACCGTGATCTTAGGGTCCATTAGGAACGTTAGCTCCGATATCAATGTGTTGGTTTGGATACGGGACTCTGGATTCTATTTGCAATTTGTCTCTAAAATGTTATTGTTTACGGATTAACCCATAACATGTATGTTTACTACTGAAATATAAATTGGAGAATTCCGGACAGCCACGTGTCCGTCGAACAATGTGATGAAGATAAGGCGAAAGATAAATGTGACAGGTACCTACATTACATTAAAGTCGATAAATAGTCTGAAATGCGCTTAATATTTTTAAAAAAGGAATACGTGTAAGTTGGGTGTTATCACTATCAACACTTCCAGAATGATAGTAAGACACATGATAAAAGGAAAGTTGGTACACGTGTCAAGTGGGAATTGATAGACTAAAGATATCTTAGAGATCGTTAAAGAGAGCATTGTTTTGGAGACTGTTCTGTTGTTCTGGAGATACTTCCGGGTTGTACATGGAAAATCATATTGCTGAGACATAAAAACATATGGCCACAATTACAATTCACTGTTTGCTTACAATGGAAATAAATTAACATGATAGTATTGTGGACAAATAGAAAATTTTGCTGCTTAAATGTTCCGAGTCAATTACCTAAGAGGGCACAATTATTGTGCAATGGTGGCAAATATTTAAATACACACATAATATTTGAATGGTCAGATAATATTCAAATATACACATAATATTCAAACACGCACAGAATATTTAGATTAACTAACTGTTTAAACAACTCCGCTTGAAGAGTTTTCTAAATATCTGATTTCGTGCTGACAATTTCGCGCCTGTAACTTTTATGACAATGTGTAATTTATACTCGGAAAACCTTTTATGTAACGATGAATGGTGAAAACAGTCATTGTCAACCGTACGTGTATCAAGACACATTAGCGGACCAAGAAATTTATATTCTCCCATACCATGAATTATATTAACTGTTTCATCAATTAATCATCCGACTACCGATCAAGAGGCCCTCGGTTCAATCCCCGGATTAGATGCCATTGGATTATACTGCCTGAAATTCCTAGTAGTGTCTCGGAGTCTGGATGAATGCTGGGTATATGGCAATAGTCCCACCACCATATAATGTACACCATGTATTTGTACCACCAATACCATGATGGGACGTAACTGGTGAAACGTGGGAGTATTCTACACTCCTCTGCTTACCCTTTCGGGTATTCCATGCGTATATAACGTTACAAGTAAAATAATACCTTTTAATTTAATTTATTATGTTTTAAATTAGTTACTGATTTGTCTCGATATGGCTCGAATTACGCCCGTAGCGAAACGTGCTCATTGGCTCAATAATTAAAACCTCATTTACCACCATATAACTTGTTTAACATTCCCAGCTACGTCTTTATCCCACTAGGATTATAGTAAACAGCTTTGCTATGTTTAAGCTCGTTGTTAAGTAACTAGCCAACGTGCAGGATTAGTTTAAAAATGATAACGGTATCACACGGCAAATATTGGCTGTTAGCGTCGTAAACAGAGAAGGAATTTTAAAATGCGTACATTACAAAATGGAACGTGTAACTGTGGGTGAAATTAATGTTTTACAGAAAATCAGTCACAGTCTATTGATAGTCTCTCTTTGGATCTCAAGTTTGAATCCTTGCCACACACCTGGACATTTCTGAGGGCTTATAAGACTTAGCATTACAATTTATGTTGTTGTTATTATTAATTTGATACCCCAGGTAGCTTATGCGAAAGGCAGAGAGGACTGAATGCCAAATAAATATATATTTTGTTTAGAGACCTGACGTGCATCTTTTACCTTCATCACTCTCCTAATACGTACATCTGTTTCGGAGACTGACTCCCCTGCGTTGATAGCCAGTATCGAATTATATTGTCTATTATTATGTTTAAGAAAATGTCTCTTAAGACATGTTTTCCTTTAAGAATCCGCGTACGTTATATAATTCTCCAGCTTATCTTATATACCTACCTAATTCTCTACAAGGTCTGTAATATCTAGGTACTAATAAATCATCCATTGACCAGCGTTGTTCACTATAGTCTTTATCGGTGCGAAGCTATCAACGGATACACTATCAACGTTTGGATTCAGTAGACATTCAGTAAATTTCCTAGTCATTCTTTTAGATATAGACATAGTATCATATCTTAGAAATGTACCTACTGTAAATAATATAATTAGTTCGATAATGCCTTTATAATTTTCATTGCAGCCAATAGATTTCCACTGTTTAACTTCTCCCAAATGTTTATTAGGATTTATAATCAATGTTACAGAAATGTCTTTATCATTGTCTATAACATCTATCACCGGTTAAACGTTATATTGTATGCCATGAAATATTAATAGCCGTTTTAAAGACTTATAATTAGAAACATTAAAAAATCAACATTTACACAAACAATAGCCAAAATATTTTAAAAAATCCATTTAAATTTATATTTTGATTTGGAAACTCAGATAATTTCAGTTAAAGAGATACGTATAAAATATGTCATAACTTTAAAATTCGCCATTAAAGGAATTTCCGCACATCGCTTAAATTTGGAATTCGATTTTGCATGCACGCAAGGAAAGATTTACGGTCGGGAATGGAATGGAAATAAGTACTCCTTTAGGGAAGATATTAAATTCGTAAGAATCAGCCCAACATTTTCTTCTTTTAAACATTTATTTTTGTTTTGTTTATAAGCTTGTCTAAGAAATAATTGAGTGATATTGTTATTATAACGCTATAATTATAACGCTTATATATGGCACTATGAGAAGGAAATTCGTCTTTTCTATATGAAATATTCATTTAGTTTTCATTATCAGCTAGAACAGTCATAAAGATAATTTTATCTGTGAATTGTTTAGTTAACGAATAATTTAGCTTTGTTATTAGTGTCGCGTTACGGAATGTTGTACGTTAATCATGTATATTAGTAGGTGATATTCTGAGTGCTGTTCCAAATAATTATAGTATTGTACCCGTATGTATTTGAAACCTCCCGACGCTGACTACACTGGCCTCGCATTGTCTATGGTGACATATTATCTATGCTATGTATGGTTTATATTTAGACCTAGAGGTTTTAACGTATCTTTACGTCACGCCTGTACCTCTCCGAAGACGTAGGCAGAACAGTTTAATACACTCCTATGTTACACCAGCTACGTTATAAGTCCCGTCATGGAATAGGTAATGAGCCTATTACCAATTGTCATATACATCGGGCATAAATACAGACTTCGAGCTACTACTAAAAATTTCAAAACCCAGTGCGCAATTTTCTAAATTTATGACGTTTTCATTAAAATTATAAAATATTTAATAGCGGTCAAAGACTATTTCATATATAAATATTTCATAACCAAATAAGTTCATAATAAAAAAAAATTTAAACCATTTAGATACATTGATATATAGTAAGAGTTTAATAATTTCAAACATATAATGATGCTTATTTATTGTATTCTTAACATAGTTTCCTAACAAAAAAAAAATGCCAAAATAATTCTTATTCTTGAACTTCATTGTCACCGTTACATTTTAATGACGTTTCAGTATACAATTTTTATTTCTTATGTTTTTTTTATATTTTCTATACATTTGTAAACTGCTCAACTTATACCGAAGCATCTTTATAAATAAGAAATGGCTACTAAAAGTCTTTTAATGCAATGCCTGTTAGGGATACAGTGTAAAGAGTTCACAATGATCGCAGGCGACCAGACTTACACGGAAGGAATCTTAGTCATGAAAGATGGTGAGAATATTTCAGTACGTACCCATAGACACTACATGTTTATACACCTTTAAAGGTAGTCAAAGACAGAGATATAATATATGTATGTTAATATTATACATACTATTACAAACTACTGAAAGCGGTATCTGTCCTATAATACCTAAATATCTTTGTGGTCATTCTCTGCGCAGCAACACGTCTGTTATGCAAAGATATAAGATATAAAATAGATGTGGAACTATATGGGGGTTTTAAGGAGTGGAAATACGAAGCTCACACCGAATCTTCTCCTGTATAAATAGTTCGGGATATACATATTTAAAAGATCCGCATCGTAAATCGATTGGACATTTTCAAGAAATATGTACATATGTATAACGTTACTAAGGTAACACGCAGTTTCCTTAACTTTGTTATCAACTCGACGGCCCGCTATATGATAATAATTACAGAAATGGCAAAACAAGATGAGAACAATTTTTATCTAAAACAATGTAAATAAGCAAACACATTGAATATTTTGTAATGCGAATGCAATGAGAGCATACATTGCACACTTGGAATAGATCACGATAATGGATAGAGACTTGCCAACAATGTGATTTTGTTATCTTATAATCATGGTCGTTTTCTGAGATGTAATTCATCATTTTGTAATTACCTGCTTACTTTTCTATTAATATTCTTTTCACATCCCACCGTTGGCTATAGGTCGAGATGTGACATGCAGATATATAAGTCTTTGAAGATTTTAAAAGATACTAGAGTCATGGATTTCATGCATTCCTTATTGCGTTTGGAAATGAAATAAAAAAATGTTTTCCAGTACAAATTAATTGATAGAGCATATATATTAAAAGAATTATAGGAACATTTATTTAAAGACAGTATTTTCATCGGACTCTCATCATCATGATCATCAGCCGACATCATCCTACGATTGGACAGAGGCAATCCTAAGGTGAACCACTGAGCCTTCGAGGCTTGGTATTAACCAATGAAGTAGAATAAAACTACGGCAGCTGCATTAATTTTCCAATAGTATTTGCATATCCCGACGCCCATAGAGTGGTCCATTAAAGTGCTGGCGAGAGTGTTTAAAACCGGCGGATGTGAGGTTTGCGGTTCTTTTGTAGAATGGATATTAAGAGCTCGAATGGAAATGTGGAGTTCATTAATACTTGCATAATAAATCTTCATGGTAACTCACGAGCGCAAAGTAGCGAAACGATAAAATTTATTTGGTGCAATTAGCACATTCTTGATATCACTTGTTAGTTACAAAGTATACCTACATAAAAACTACAAGGAGTCCGCCAATCTCCTACATAGATACGGTCTAGTACTGTTGTGGTGAACAGTGCCATTATCGCCCAACGGGAGCGATATTTATTTCAATTAGGGCATCTGACGTATAGTGCTTATTTTAACTACAATAGGTGTCAACGCTCTCGGTGAGCGTTTGCTGATATAACTCAGTTCATGAAAGGCAGATGAGCTGGATTAAAATACACCCATTCTCTTTTCAGACGAAGATAAGCTGCATCAACTGGCTGACAACATAGTGATGGGTATGAACGGAGATGCTGGTGATAGAGCGCAGTTCTCACAGTTTGTGTTGAAGAACCTAGAATTGTACAACACGAAAAATGGCTACACGCTTAGTCCAGCTGCGGTGACGCACTTCACAAGGAAAAACATAATGGACGCTCAGCGTAATGGGGTTGGTAATTTTTTAGTTTCAGTAGTAGTAAATTATCTTATATTGTCTATTTTATCTGATATTGTCTTTGTGGAATCTCGGAAAAGAACGTTTATGTCCTAGGAAACCATAGAACAATATTCCTTTGAGTACAGACGCAAAGATTCCCCGTGCTAAGCTAAACTTGTTACATAATTATGTGGTTAATATTTAAAGTTTGAAAACATCCCGTTCGACAAGACAATGATAGGAATGCCCAGAACTCGGCGATTACCGTTTCATTAGTTAAATTTCGTAGTCGCTAGGTAAATGTTTCTTGTGCACACACAATAGTGATTGCGCTAGAAGATTACCGTATTTACGTAGCTACAATATAATCACATCATTATACCATGTTTTTGTCTTGTATGTAATCAAAATAAAATTGCCCAATCGCCTTAAGAAATTGGTGGCGCGGATCGTTTGGGAGTATCTTAAATGCATGTGAATCTTGCAATAGGTTTGACTTCAATTTATCCGAGATGAGCAAAAGATTTGCAATAAGTCTATCATACGTAATTATAGCTAAAGAACTTAAATATAAATTTTCCAACAATTTCATTACGCAGTAATCTTAACTTCAGTTATGTAATTTTACTTTTTATGATAATTTCTTTGAGTTACCGCTGTGTAGTTTCCCCGCCGACATCAATATGTTCAACCTTTTTAGTGGAATAGGGGTGCAAGTTTAAATATGCCTCTATGATATCTTGAAGTGGAAATTATAACGACAATGAAATGTCATACATAGATATATTATAAACAGAGTAGAGTAGACATTCGGCTGCCTTTAAGCGGCAACGTCCGATCCGTAAATACTTTTTATCTATAGGCTTCTACTATCACTTTCTCCATTTACTTCCTCAAAAATCTTCTTGTGTTTTTCTACAATCTCTTTTAGACTCCTTACATAGTGAACCTGTTGATGGCCGGTTTCGATGATGACGAAGGTGGACTACTCTACACCATGGACTTTCTGGCGGCTTGCATGAGGGTACCCTTTGCTGCCCACGGTATCGCTGGTTTACTGAGCATTAGCATCTTAAGCACTTATTATAAACCAGGTATGAACAAACAGATACTTGGATTTATTCGCGATATGTCTAAGCCTAAGCATTGTAAGCTAAATAGTCTTTAGGTCGGAATTCAAATGACTTGTTCCCATTATATAAAGTATTTTACAAGTTTCTCGGCTGTAGTGTAGAAAATTCTAGATAGCTTTAATATTACTGGTGTAAAGTATTAGATAAATAAGCTACGTGCTCGATGCTACGCAACCGAGATCATATTTCAATATTTATGTCCATATTATTCTAATTCCATTCATATCTCATTATCACAATAGAGTTAGAGAATTAATTATGACATACCAATTGGTTTTTGCTAAAATTGATTTAATTTGTCTAAATTCCAATCCATACGACTTTTAATAGACCTCACAGAAGAAGAAGCCTACGAAATTTTGAAGCTTTGCATCTCCGAGATTCACAAGAGGCTCTTCATGAATCTCCCCAACTTTTGCGTCAAGATGGTCTCCAAGGACGGTGTCAAGACGTTGCCAATCATCAATCCGTATTCGGTGTGATAATGTAATGATAATGTAATTATGTTCCATTAGGTAACAGTTATGTTGCACTAAATTGTGTGTTTTTATTTAACCTATTAATCAGTCAGACAGATCATCTGATGGTAAGTGGGCACTGTTGCCGATGAATTTGTGTAACATCAGAACCAATTGCCAATGCTTTGCTGGCATTTTAAAGTAGGTACTCTGTTCTCGCGTTTATCAAGCTAAGGGCTCCACACTCTTTTACAAATATCACGCAAAGAAATTTATCTGATAATGATTACGTTCGATCCAATTATTAATTTTATTATTTGTTGTACAAGTTAAAAAGTCTGCAAATTTTTGCTGACAAGTATGTGTAGGTATTTAGTAGTGACCGACCGAAAGTTCGGTTTCGGTGTCGGCCAGTTTCGGCCAAAAGTATCCTGTTTCGGCCTTAGTTTCGATTTCGGCGAATAATGCCCGATGTTTTCGGCCGCGCCGAAACGCGCTTTTCGTGAATTACCTGTGCGTCGTTCGGTGAGCTTCGCGGCGTAGGCATTCGACGAAAAAAACAATAATCTGTTTTTAATTTGCAATAAACTATAAAATGAATTTCCCGAATTTCATAAATCCGGGACAAATAACGCTTAGAATTGATCCGCAATTCCAACCGCTGTTCGTGACATAAAAAATATTTAAATATATTTGTTAAGTACTTTAATGATCGTTTTTTTTTCAATCATTTCTATTTAACTAGCGGTATACTAGAATATATGCAAATAAATGTGTAAAAATTTCTTGGGACACTATGCTTCGCATTATGAGTCATAGAAAATATAAAATATGCTAGATTTCAGTATGCAATAGAAATTTCAAATATGTTTAAGTTTCGGTATCGATTTCGGCCGAAACCGAGAGTGAGTCCGAAAGTTCGGTTTCGACTGAAAAACCTGTTTCGGCCGGACACTAATATTTTGTGTGTTTTAAAAAACAAAGGGAAATATTACTGACATTTCACTATGGACAATTTAAATTCATTTCATTACGATGTCAAATTATTTTACCATCAATTAACGAAATGAACAGGTAATAACTTTCTTTTATAAGCATTTTCGCATAAAACTATAACGTTTCACTGTCCTATCGTTATGGTACAAGATCTCAACATTTGGTGATGTCCAAGTGACGAGATAGGTAGGTGCGTGGCTCCAACACAGCGGAGGCCGTCCTCTAACCGTGAGTGCGTCACTGGCGGCGCGCTCGGCGGACGAGCTCTTTGTTCGCGCCGCACGCCACGAGCGCGCCGCACACCACGAGCGCGCCGCATGCCGCCGATAACGCATCTTAACTGGCAGACGGCGATGGGCGCGGATAACTCTCCACTTCCTACGAAGTCGCTGACTCGACCGGCTATCGGACGAGGACGTGGATTGACAGCCCTTACTATCAACAGATATCTCTAACACTTATTAGACGGTTATGGATTACACCGAATAATCGTGGCCAGTGCATACTTCTACCACGTTTACGTCTTGTTTTACAATTGACTCTTGATGCTGCCAAGGTGTTATACACTCATGGTTTGTTAGTAGCGTATCAAAAATTTCGATTAGTTTTTATATGAATAGCCTACAGAGAAAATAGAATAGAGTTTTTCTCTGCGGCAATTGAAAATAAAGTATGTTAATAATTGATGTGTTCTGGAGTGGAGACCGCGACTTGGCAAACGTAGCGTAGGATTGATAATATATTGTATTTAGCATTTCTAATAATTTCGATCGATCGATCTCTGGCCGCCGGGCCGGTACCCAAATTCGTTATCCATTGGACCACCGCGCCGCTTGCTGCGGTGAGCTAATTTACCGCTATGTAAGTGCGTGAAACTTCAGGGCCGTTTTTCACGCAAACCACTGGCCATCTAGTACTTTTGCTTTCCAGGATAGGATATCCTTCAGGTATACTACCAACGTGGTCGAGCAGTCCCCTTGTAAGAGAAAAAATTGATTTTAAGTAGGGGAGACTGGGTACGGTTGTGCCAGAGAACGATTGTGACACACGTTATATTAGCTAAAGTATAGGACATAGCAGGGAGTGTGCAAAGGGAAAGATGAGCCGATAACACGTCTGAACTTGTGTCACCGTATTGCTTACACCGTTTCAGGTCGTAAGAGCTACCCATAT